>BQKZ01000206.1:6604-24847 GCA_036244855.1 Temnopleurus reevesii | reverse complement strand
ATTAACCGAGTGTAGAATCTGTCTCTTATACACATCTAGATGTGTATAAGAGAACGATTTAAACTATTTCCGAAGAGTTAACTAGAATGCAGACAATAGATCCGTACACCGTGTATTCAACTGTGCGGACACAACAATGACAAGCCGGTACTGAATTCAATAGCATTACAAAGGAGCATTGAAATTGCGTTCGACTTAACTTTTCGAAAATACTTAATATCGTGTTAAATTAAAAAAAATATACTTAAATGGATAAATAGAAGATTGAATGAATGTATAAATAAATAGATTTCTGAATGAATTAAGTAATTAATAAAAGATGAAAAGGATGAACAATGACAATAATTAACAATAACGGTTACAAAAATGATTTCCAAAATGATTACAGGTAGATAAAGAAACGAGGTATCAGGAGGCATACTGAGTATCTGAGAGTATAATGACAAAAAAAGTTACAATTTGTAAAAATATGGCAAAGAGGGTTGGGGAAAGGGCATGCAATAGAGTTTCCCACACTGGAGGGGGCTCGACGCACAGTTTTCGGCGCCCTCTTTTCGAGCCCCTAACCAAATCGACACAAGCGTGTATCCTGAGGGCATGAGGGGCGAGCGACCCTGTACATCTTGAAAAGGGGAAAAAAGCTACAAATGCAAATGAAGACTAGTCTGCAAGAACAGACCCTTGGGTTTCGTTGTGCACAAACACAGAGAGTGATACAGGGTATACACTGTGTGTCTCATTGTGTGTCTCGTGCTCTCCCCAAAGGAGGATAGAGCAATGCTGTATGTGTGTGATGTAGTCACACAATGCATACCCTGTATCATGCTCTGCGCACTCACACATCGAAAGTCTTGGGTTTGTGCTTTCAAACTAAATGAAGACCTCTCTTTCTTTTTCTTTTTGCTAGTCTATCAATTTCTAACCCCTTTCACTCCCATTTTAGTCCAATCCTGGCGTCAATTGCATGAAATGGTCTTAGCTAACCTATCCTGGTCACATAGGACCCCGGAAGCAACACGATTCACCCTGACTCGTTGTTCTGAGGCACTTTACTGTGAATTAACAAAGAGTCGGGGTGAATCGTGTTGCTTCCGGGGTCCTATTTGACCGGGGCTTAAGATTTCTTAGTTATTTGTGCCACCATCATAATATAGACGTAACATTGTTTGTGTCGATGTTACAAGGGTGTCACATATAGTTATATGTCAAAAAGCGGAAAAGCAAAAAGAGGATAGCTAAGAAAACTTTGTGCAACTGGCCCCTGGGGCCAAGAAATGGTCTTAGCTATCCTCTTCTTGCTAAGACGTCTTGTCTTCTTGTGCTACCCTCAACCAGGGGCCAATTGCACGAAATGGTCTTAGCTATCCTCTTCTTGCTAAGACGTCTTAACTTCTTGTGTCATTCTCTTACAGAGACGTATCCATGTTTGTGTCGATGTTACAAGGGTGTCACATATGTCATAGCAAGAATAGAATAGCTAAGATAATTTTGTGCTACTGGCCCCTGAAGCCAATTGCAGGAAATGAACTTAGCTATACTCTTCTTTTTAAGACGTCTTAACTTCTTGTGCCATCCTCTTAACATAGATGTATCTATGTTTCTGTCTGTGTTAAGAGGGTCTCACAAGAAGTTAAGAACATGATATCTTACACAATTTTGTGCAACTGGCACCTGGATATACTCGCCTGTTACACCCCTCCATCTCACACTAAATTCGATGTGACATGCTAAAAGGAAGATGTTCTAATACCTAGGAAATCATAGGGAAATTCACCCTCAGGGCGTTAGCATGTTGTCATAACATAGACAACCCCTCAAACCCAAACATCGTGAAGTTCAAAATCCTCATCCAACTCCAACCCCAGACCCATCTTTATCCCTTGCGTATCCACTTCACAACCAGGAGCCCGATCGAAGCCCAAGTACAGTTTGGGTAAAAGCGAATATTTTCATCACCAGATTCTATCTTCAAATCTACATGTATATGATATGGATTATAGTATCATAAACATATTACACAAAAGATTGTGCGAAAAATGAACGAGTTTTGGAAAAGCTATAACCTAAAATGTGCAAATTTTTATAGCGTGGTGCTTCACCACGCTATTTCAATATTTTCTTTCTTGATAAAGGACAACTTCCCATTCTCAGAATTGGATGAAAATTTAAGAATTTAATTGTTGTGTATATCTCTATATCATTCTATTGTCAAATCTTGGAAATAACTTTGAATATGCTCGATAACGAGCAAAATAATGCTATAACCAAGAGAGGGCGCTAAATATGATTTAACGGTCAAATTCAAATTTTCAAAAGAATCAGTTCGTAAGAAAATATTCTATGGTCTAAAAATGTGTATAAGAATTACATGTCATGATAAATATCCACAAAATTCACATTTCTTCATCTTTGCTAACACTGTACTTGGGCTTTAAGCATAAATTTGAGACTTTTTTCTTCATAAAGACCCGACAAGCAAGCAAAAAAAAAAAAAAAGATGGAAGAAGTTTATGCCTCCTGAAGGAGTCGATAAGCCCTTAATGTACAATTTAGTTTAATTATGGGCCCCTATTATCTACTGGGAAGCCTCAGGTCTTAGACCCCAAGGATACTACATGCAAATGTGCATGTCCATACACTGGAAGTGGAACCGTCGTAATGTAGTGGTTCTGACATTCGCCTTTCAACCAGAGGGTCGTAGGTTCTAATCCCACACAAGTCACTCATTTCCTACAGCAACAAATTGTATCCACATTGTGCTACACTTTGATCATGTCAATTTAGCAGTGATTGTTTTGATTGGAGTCGAAAAGAGGAATATATTGTATGTTTGGATGCCCAAATCTAATAAACTGGGGTAACAATAGATATATGTCATATTGCAGGGCCTGCTTGGAGAACAGTTTGAAGAACTGAAGCTACATGGGGTAATTATGATGCATTCTTATTATTCATTAACTAAAAGAAGCAATGTCACATTATTTAAGTGCATCCTAAAGATGGAGGTTGCAAAATTGGTGTCGCCATTTCGAAGACGTTTCATGATGCCTGCTGATGGTGTTAATATAAACCTAACTCTCCAATTTTCACAAATGCAAGCAAAACAATCATCTTATCATACATTTCTACCTTCAAGATTTAACAAAGTGATTAAAAAAAAATCATGTTAACACCTCTTTTGTACAGACTGAAATGAATAGAAGTAAAACATCATGTCACAATTTATCAAAAGTTTTTATTTGGAACAGAATATTTGACCATTCTTTTTGGTCTTCCTCTTTTATCCAAATTGATAGAAAAAAACAGTACAAGAATAAGGCAGCAAGGATAAGGAATATATCAAGATAGAATAAGAATTTTATCACAAACATATATTGTGATATATATTAGACATGTTCTTTATTTAGACCTCCATTCAATTTATTCATGATGGAATAAATAAAGCATTTTTCTATTGATGAATAAATAAATTTCATGGCTGATTCTTTCATAGCAAAATAACAAATATTAACTGAACAATATGAAAACAATAGGGCAACTTACCATGCATGCCATTTTGAGCTACAGATCCCATTCCCAAACCATTAGAAACAGATGATTTAATGCCCAAAATCTATGGTACATTTAACTGGCGATAAATATTTCATCGCTTATTTCACTAATATCCTATAAGAATCCATTCAATGTTCATATAGCATTTCATTACTTTATCTATTTCTTGTCTCATTCATAAAAAGCTCAGTAGTCCAATTCAAGCCATGTAGGTCTGCTTTATAATAAATAATTATTGCGTAACTCAAGCACTTTTTCTTTAGCTCAATAAATAAATTCCATGTCTCATTCTTTCAATGACTAATAACAAATCATAAATATGAAAACAATAGGGCAACTTAAAATGCATGCCATTTTGAGCTACAGATCCCATTCCAAAACCATGAGAAACAGATGGTTAATGCCCAAAATCTATGGTACATTTAACTGGCAATGAATATTTCATCGCTCATTTNTACAGACTGAAATGAATAGAAGTAAAACATCATGTCACAATTTATCAAAAGTTTTTATTTGGAACAGAATATTTGACCATTCTTTTTGGTCTTCCTCTTTTATCCAAATTGATAGAAAAAAACAGTACAAGAATAAGGCAGCAAGGATAAGGAATATATCAAGATAGAATAAGAATTTGATCACAAACATATATTGTGATATATATTAGACATGCTCTTTATTTAGACCTCCATTCAATATATTCATGATGGAATAAATAAAGCATTTTTCTATTCATGAATAAATAAATCTAATGGCTGATTCTTTCATAGCAAAATAACAAATATTAACTGAACAATATGAAAACAATAGGGCAACTTACCATGCATGCCATTTTGAGCTACAGATCCCATTCCCAAACCATTAGAAACAGATGATTTAATGCCCAAAATCTATGGTACATTTAACTGGCGATAAATATTTCATCGCTTATTTCACTAATATCCTATAAGAATCCATTCAATGTTCTTTATTATTATCTATATGGGAGTTTTAAGCCGTACAATATTAAGCCATATTGTACGGCCTCAATTTTACGCTTGCACAAAGCAGTGACCAGCCTTCTGGTATATGTAAAGATAATAATAATTATATTGGATGGCTTCATTTCATGAAATATCGGGAATATTGCACTCGTTAGGGCCAATATTGCACTCATCTTCGATTCTTGCAATATTGCCCTAACTCGTGCAATATTCCCTGGTATTCCATTTATTGCCATCCAATATTATATAAATATAGCATGTTATTACTTTATCTATTTCTTGTCTTATTCATAAAAAGCTCAGTAGTCCATTCAAGTCATGTAGGTCTGCTTTATAATAAATAATGATTGAGTAACTCAAGCATTTTCTATAGCTCAATAAATAAATTCCATGTCTCATTCTTTCAATGACTAATAACAAATCATAAATATGGAAACAATAGGGCAACTTAACATGCATGCCATTTTGAGCTACAGATCCCATTCCAAAACCATGAGAAACAGATGGTTAATGCCCAAAATCTATGGTACATTTAACTGGCAATGAATATTTCATCGCTCATTTCACTATAATTATATTAGAATTAATTCTTTGGTCATATAGCATTTTATTACTTTATTATCTATTTCTTGTCTTATTCATAAAAAGCTCAGTAGTCCAATTCAAGCCATGTATGTCTGCTTTAAAAATAATGATTGAGTAACTCAAGCATTTTTCTATAGCTCAATAAATAAATTCCATGTCTCATTCTTTCAAAGACTAATAACAACTGATAAATATGAAAACAATAGGACAACTTAACATGCATGCCATTTTGTGCTACAAATCCCCTTCCCAAACTATTAGAAACAGATAGTTAATGCCCAAACATATATGGCACATTTAAATGGCGATAAATATTTCATCGCTTATTTCACTAATATCCTATAAGAATCCATTCAATGTTAATGTAACATTTTATTACTTTATTATCTATTTCTTGTCTTATTCATAAAAAGCTCAGTAGTCCAATTCAAGCCATGTAGGCCTGCTTTAAATAATGATTGAGTAACTCAAGCATTTGTCTATTGATGAATAAAAAAAATCTATTGCTCATTCTTTCATAGTACAATTACTTATAACAAATGATGAATATGAAAATAATAAGGCAACTGAACATGGGCCGCAATGAAATTGCATNATTTCACATTACCCTCTTTTTCCAGAAAAGTAAACAAAATGTTGTTTTTTCTGTTACATATATTATAGCCACATCAATTCTGCAAGCATTCCAGAAAGAATGGTGATGATTCCTCATTTGAAATATAATATTGATCCATTTTCAATAAATTTATATACAAAGTGAATGAGGAGTTCTCCATGTATGACATCACAGATTATGCTAATTGGCTATGTGTTGCCAATTCAAGGATGTCCAGCACAGGTGGAATGATAACTTTGAAAAATCCATAACTTTTGAACGGATTGTCCAAATTTGCTCAAAATTTCACAGTTTGTTCATCTGATTTTTCTTCATTTTATGACCGTACACTATTGTCTGGGTGTAATTCCCCTTTAATGTCAAATTAAGAATAAGGGTTCAACATGATTCTTTCCAAAATACATGCAGCGACAGGCTATACTCTTGAAAAAAGCCAACGTGTTGCTGACTTTTCATTATACAAAACTGGTATAATGGGGTTCTTGCCCAAGAGGGGTGGGTTTCAGTGGTCACCCCTTGAATTGGGGGATTTTCGTATGGTTCAATAAGCTCCATTTCCGCCTATGAGCCCGCAATAACCATATCCCTACACCCCACCTCTCGCCAAAAGCCAATAAAAAGGTGTTGTGTAACATTCCTGCAAAAATTCCTCAAAAAATGTGTCCCTCATACCCGCCCTCAAAATTTCACCGAAAACAGTTCCAGAACGTAGCATACAGGTGTAATGGTAGTAAAAGTCTACGTGGGGCTTCACAAAAAGGTGAATACTGATATGGGAAACACTTCTGTGATTCTCTTATTCTGGGGTCCCAAGGACCTCCTAACACTGGGGTTCCAGTGTAATCTGAATAAAATTCATTCAATAATAAGAACATAATCACACCATTTCTGAAAGAGTACTGTTCTGTTGTCATGGTAATGAATTTACTTCAGAAATTTCTCTTGTATAAAATAGTGTAGAAGAAATATAAAGCAAAATAATTGTCCTGGTGCATTTCATAGATGTCCTAACACAAAATGAGTTATAAAAGGCAAAAAGTATATTGTTTACTTATTTACTAAAAGTATTTCAGCCCCTGCCTGTATCTTAAAATAACAGATAAATACATTTATGATTATACATGATTGAATTACATTATTCAATAAAACCAAAGAATACACCCTGATATTCTAGCACAAAACTATGATGTGTGTCCTGACAGTACACTAGCTACAACGCTACATAAATCCTTGTTTCCCTTTGAAATAAAATGACAGAAAATTTCCACCCTGTATGATGCAAATTTATGTGTACAACAAACACATTAAAAACGTTAAAATAACACCACCCTAAAATGTCAAACTGGTCCCAAATTGCAAAAATATTGACTTATACAGTAGATGCCATGAAAATGAAGCACAAATAAATTGGACAAATAAAAAAAGCTCCCCATCCAGGCCTTCAAAATGGATCTAGCAGACAAAAGATGTTACATGTACCTTTCCTGTAATTCAGCAACTGGAGGGTATTTCATGAAGATTGTCACAGCGACATTAGTCAGCACTGGCTATCCAAAGACATCCTTGATTTCAATTGGATAAAAAGCACCATATCTCTGACTGTTGCCATGGTAACTTACAGAGAATGAGTGCTTGCTGCAGCAATCTACATGAAATACCCTCCAGTTCCAGAGATGCCTACCGTTCCTGAATATGCACTACGTCAAAATTAAAATGTGAATAACACAACAGCTGAACAAAAGTGAGAGTAAACATGACAACAATGACCATACTCTCAGCCAATTACTTCTGATAAAAGCCTTAAATTTATATGAAAATACAACTCATGCCTATTACGAAATGGTGGCCATGTCTGCTGTTCTACATTCTTTGGTATGCCAGACCTATCTTGAAGACGTAAATGAGGAAATGTTTATCTAACCCAATTTCTTTTTGTTTCAGCTTCCTGGTTTTTGTTTTAAACATTAACTCAATAGTCACAACATTCTCACACACTAACCAATCACCAATATTGAGATATTTCCCATCTTCTGTCATGCGACTTCCGAATATACGATAATGTTTCTGCCACGCCGACATCTGAAGGGGTTGAGCCAGAGGAGGGTGTGGCCACGCCCAAACACGTCCCTGAAGCTATCCATCGGTTTCTTGTTGTTTGGTGGTCTGTGATGGTGGGAGGGAGGGGACAAAATGAAGAAGGAAATATCATTCCTTCAATTGTATATCAATAATATAATGTAACAAATAAATAACAGATAAAAAAACACAAAAACCGTGTGGCCACATCCACAGACGTCCCTGAAGTTATCCATCGGTTTCTTAGTGTTTGGTGGTCTGTGATGGTGGGAAGGAGGGGACAAAATGAAAAAGGAAATATCATTCCTTCAATTGTATTTCAATAATATAACAAATAATGTTCAGATTAAAAAAAAAAACAAACGTGTGGCCACGTCCAAACACGTCTCTGAAGCTATCAATTGGTTTCTTGGTGTTTGGTGGTCTGTGATGGTAGGAGAAAGGAAACAAAATGAAAAATGAAATCTTATTCAATTATATGTTAATAATATAATAAATAAATAACAAATAAAAAAAAACCTGTGAGCACGCCCAAAGACGTCCCTGGAGCTATTCAATGGTTTCTTAGTGTTTAGTGGTCTGCGATGGGAAATGGAAAATGACATCTAATTCAATTATATGTCAATAATGTAACAAATAAATAATAGCAGGGAGAAACTATGGATGAGACGTCTTCTCACAATTCAACCTCACGGCCTCAACATCCAAGAGGGCAATGACTAACTTTGGTTTTTGCTTACTAATTTCTGCCTTTTTCCCTCCCTGTAATCTATTTTTTGTTTTGTTTGTTATATCACCCCAATATGTTTTTCACTGTTAGCATTCTGCAACTGTTCACTTTTCTCTTCCCTACCTCTTTCCTTTTTCTTCTTTCTTCCCCCCCCCCCTTTCCGAGTTTTTTGTTGGTTTCCACACCCCATTGTCTTTACCTCTTTATCTACTTCTCCTTTCATTTTTTTTCTATATTTTATCAACTCTTTTCTTGCATGGGTCACCTATGTTTACCTTTAGTCTTCTACTTGGCTTTCTCACCTCCCCTTCACCCCTCTCAACTTTCACACTTCTCTAATCCCTTCATTGTTTTGTCCCAAGCTCTCCTCCAGCTGGTCACCTTTCTTTTGTTCAAGCATTGGAGTTCCTTTATTCCTCCCTCCTTGCTCTGTGATTGGTTGCCCTTCACATCCTGTTCTTTCTTTCTCTCCACCTCCTCGCTTTAGCTTTTTCTATATACTTGTGCGTTCACTTCATTTCCTTGTCATTTTGCTTATGATTAAGATTCTGCTAGGATCGAAAGCTCAAGCTCTTTTTTTACTTCAAATAAATAATAGATATGAAAAACAAAACACAAAAACAAATAAATGCATTTCTGAAGCTTTTTATTGGTGTCCTGGCATTTGGAGGTCTGTGAAGGTAGAAGAGAGAAAAAATGAAAAATTAAATATGGCAAAACCATTTGTCAATGATATAAAAATGATATGTACTATTCATCAATTATATAATAAAAATAAATGCTGTATATCGGTATATAAATAAATTAAAGTCATCTATAATTTAGCGTAGCGGAGAAGCTTATATCATGGTCAATAAAATAAAAAGAAATTAAATAATATAGAAATGAATTAACAATCATACTCCTCAATGCTGAAAACTTTGTCAATATTTCATGGGGGAATTCAAATAAGCCAATACCTTTTTAAGTTCTTCAGTAAATCATGATACATGTACAATGACAAGCAGATTTCCCCTTTGATAGGAAACTTTTCAACAAATTCCATATCATATATAATCTAATAAAAAGCTTTCTTTGATAAATTGAGAAAAGCCAGAAGCAATAAAATTAAAGAGATAATAGATAATGGGGCTCCATACTATGTATGGAACAAAGTTGAGGCCTTCACTTCCTGTCATAAACGACAGTAATGCTGATTGTCCGAACAATCTCTGAAAATTGAGAGGGAATCGTTGAAATAAATAATTGGAACTTATTTCACGACAGCAAAATCACCCCTTAGCGAAAGAAGACATTTAAATGATTACTCATCGAAGACAGAGGCCGCTGGATGTGCTGGAGGGGCGGAGTAAGGTGTAATTATTTAAAAAAAATGACCTGGTCGAAAGAAAATGATTAATTCTTCAGAAGCCCTTGGTAAAAGTAACTCTTACTATATACACTACAGTCTACTGATGTAACGAGATCTCATTATAACAAGGTCATTTCCTGTTCCCATCTTTTTGTATCTTATTGTATCTTGGCCCTGATATAACAGGGTTTCAATATGAAGAGATAATTTCTCAGGTCCAAGGACCTCGTTATAATGATGTTTGACTGTACTAAAAATAAAGCTAGGGACCACATTAGATAGAAAAATTAATCACTTTGGAGGAATTTTTAAACAATTTCTATATACAATAATGGGAGTCGACCCAGCAGTGCATGTAGTGCCGACTCATGCTGTGATATAACGCTGCGCCTATAATATGGTGTGACACCTCATCTGATACCGATATCTCCATAGAGAATACACCGTTTACAGTCCCGATAGGCAGCACTACATGCACTGCATATGGCCAATTCTAACATATGGAGGAGACAGTTCAATGTTAAAAATGGGCTCACTTTTAGGAAGTGAAGTGGAGCGAGAGGCATAACTTGCAAAAAATGAAATCACTCATGTGTAAAATTCATTACAGTGGGTTTGATAACACACAAGACAGTTTCATTTACGGTATTTCCAGACACATTATTATCATTATTATTATTTATTCGGCAATTTCAAAACAAAACAATTACAGTATAAGTAAAGGATACAAAGATAAAAGAACTAGGTAAATGAATAATTAATTAAGACCAGCAGTTGGATTGAGAGGGCTGCCGGGGCATGGAAAAGGAGAACTTAATCTCCATATAACCCGCAGGTTTTCCATCCCAACCCTCTCAAACCAAATGCTGGTGAAGATACGTAAATACAGACATTAATATAGAATACATTATGAATACAATGTGAGCAATATGATGTATCAAAATAACTATTTAAATGTTCTTATGTGGAATTGCTAAGTATTGGAAATGATAATGAATTTCATTGAATGCATATTATGAATTTTTGTCGAAATATTAAATATGTTTCGCAGAATATATAAAGCCTCTATATCCTCTTGCAAGTTCTGATGCCATTAGATATGTAATTAACAACATCAACAATCAGATTAATAATTCATTTACACATTTAACAGAGAATCCTAACCTTTTTATTTAGTGTATTGTATTTGGAAAGTCTAGAAAACTAAAAAAAAAATTCAGATTTTATTCCATTTTCACGCTCATTTCATCAAGGCAAGACAAAAAAGGAAAATTTATCATTTTTTTTAAAGAAATAGAACAATTCATTTGGCGGTTCAGATTATGAAATAAAAAGTGAGCTGACACAATTTTCAGGAAAGGGAAATGTTCAAAACAATAGGAAGGCAAATGCCTCTAAATGAATGAAGGGATGACAGTGCCAATTAGATCATAATCACTCTTTATCTATCTATCGACCTGTCTATATATCTATCTATCTTTTTGTTCATCTCCATTTTGGCTCTCACATCTCATTCCTTTATCTATCTCATCTTTTATCTATCTATTGATCTTTCTATCTATCTACATGTATATACATGTAAATCTAATTCTTTCTATCTATCAATCTATATTCTCAATAGTTTTAGAAAAAAATCTAATGAAACATCCATCTATCAATATTTTCATCTTTTTATCTATCTTTATATCTGTCTGTCCATCTTTCTATCTTTCTATCTATGGACATAATACATTTCTATTATCTATATATCTATAAATCTATCTAGACATGTATTGACATGGAATGATTTAAAAGGACACAATGTATATAGTGCATTTGTAGCGAATTTATTCTTTAAAAGGAATAAATAAGAAAAATACAAGATTATTTCTATCTATCTATCCATCCATCTCCCTTACCAGACCTTTTTTCATTCTATGTATCTCTCGCTATCTCTTTCTCTCTCTCTCTCTTGCTCTCCTTTTCTTCCCCTATCATTTTTTTTATCTCGCACCTTCTCTCTCCCTCTATCTGCTGTCTCATTCTCACTCTCTCTAAACTCATTTTTACCTTCTCTTTCATTTTTCCTTGTTAAATCATCTCCCATATTTCTCTTCATGCCCAAGGTAAGAATATTTGTCTGATATAGCACTAAGGGGGTGTTGCTCAAAATCAACTGCAAATCAACTGCAACTTTGCAAAAAGTAACGCGCATTTCCATTCACGCACGTTATGCGCATTTAAAAAGGCGCGCATGAAACAATGATTTTGATAGGCGCGTACTGATCAACTGCAACTTGCGATCAATTGCAACTTTTGAGCAACACCCCCTAAGATTGTTTTACTGCCAATTTTTATTGTCCTGATCTGTTAACCATACAAGTATGAATGGTTATGTGATTGATTCATGAAAAGATCCAATGACTTTACTCCACAAAATATGAGTGACAATTTTTAATCAGGCAGGTTAACTTTAAAAAAGAGTGAAATTTGTTTGTAATTTGAATGAATTGTTGTTTTCCATTCTTTTTGTAATGACCTTCATGATCAATCATTAGATTCAAGTGTACAAAAATCGTATAAAAACCCCCCATAGCTATTCACCCAAGTTCACTAAAATTTCACTCATGCTAAAGATAAATTCACTCCTGGGTGAATATTGTCACCAATTTTGTTTAAGAGAACAAACCCATGGTAAAAATCTTAACTCAATTAATGTATGGGGTAAACTAACAAGATGAGTGGAAAGTGTTTCCCCACGGGAGCCATAAACTGACATTGTCTATTTCCTTTTTAATTGGTGCAAGAATTAGAAAGAGGGATGGTGCAGGGGTAGGCAATGAATAATGACTCTTCATAAAATAAAATTCAAGAGAAGTAACATCTAATTTGATATATTTTGCCAGTCAAAGAGGGTAATTAAATACTAAAGGCTGGGATTGGCCCACAAAATTCTGGCTTTTGATTAAAATAGGAAAAATCAGACAGGCAGGTATAACACTTTTTAAGAATATCAGCCAATACTTAGAAATGATAAATTTATAAATATTTAAATCATATTGAAAACAGTAATTGTTAAACAAATTAGAAAATTTTGGTCACATGCTATGACATGTCAAGCACTTTTCTGCTGTAATAAAGTATTATGACTTATTGTTTTTAAGAATCTGTTTAACCCATAAATGCATACTTTTTAAAAATTTCTAAAAGGTTGAATCAGTAAAATATATGTATTCATTGTCGAAAAAGATATCTTTTTCCAGTTATGAGGCAAAAAAAAAAGTGGTAAAAGAATAGGGTAAAATAAACTATTTACAATGCTTCACATACATCATACCACATGACCCAAAGTTGCCAGTTTGCATGCGAAATCTCTGTTAAGTAATATCATTGAAATATTCACAGCTTTCTCACTTTATTTTCTCTGAACTTTTTATTTTTATCTGTTCATATGATCGTTTTGCTTTTAATCAAAACTGGATTTTTCTGTCTCAGACCCAGGATTTAAATATTCCCTTTAGTTTAAATTTCTTCAACACGGCCACTGCAGATCGCAAATGGTTTAAAATGATTAGAAGCATTATTCTCGCCATTTTATCAATATCCCCAAATGACAACCAAAAGAGTTACTGTATGTCAGATTCAAACTACCTCTTTGACTTTGGGAAATTATACAATTTTGCGATAACGGCAACATGTTTCACCTCATGATACAACTCTTGACGTAATATAAAAGGTCTTGAAAGGTTCACTGCCATTTACATACCATCTGAGTAAACTGGGTTAGATTTGGGGAAAAACTGGGGCAAAAACCAGATTTTAAGTTCACTTCTTAGATTTCAAAACAAAGATTAGAGATCTGGAAGTATAAATAGAATACATGTTTAAGATGTTTGGAAAATGCACATATACTGTTACATATTCAGATTTCCTCTTGCTATTTATATTTAAAGGCAATTACCAAGGACTCCAAATCTTAAAAAAGAACTGTTATTTTTTTAGTATGAGTGACTATATAGATTTTAATCATTGAAAATAATCGATTCCATTTCTTGATAAAAAAAATATGTGCAATTTGTTCTCTAGGTGACCACTGATTTCAATAGTAACGATAATGATAATAGAATAATACTCCTAGAAATTATACATGAGATTCATTGAGAGTCTATATAAAACTAACAAAAAAGTCACTAAGCTTTATAGCATGCATGTGATATTTTTGTCTGGCACAAACTTTTCAATACAGTGATTGTCTCTTCCAATCAGTAGTAATAATAATGATGATAATAATATTCAGTTCTCATATAGCGCATAACACATAGCCATGGTGTGTCCCTATGCACTTAAAAAGCAGAAAGAAAAGAATAACAGTGTGGACAATATAGATCTGCTTTAAAAGCAAGAAATCAACACAATAACAGTCAACCTCTTTAATGAGTGAAAATACAAGCAAGATTTTGCAAAGATTCAAGATCCAATAGATACCTGCACAATTATAAACATATGGGACTTCAAAGACCTGCATAACTGTGAAACTAGCCTAGATCTACTGCAAGATACGCAGAAAAGGGCACAAATTGAGACAGTTTGACTCTGTTTGACACAAATGAAGTGCCCTACTTTCTACTGGTTTAAAACAGAACGTTTTTAAAGCTGAAGTACAGTTTTGATAGATTTTTTGGAAAAAATATGCCCTTTTCAAATTTTGACACCAAGAGAAGGTATTACCAATCTAATGAATCCATACAAGTTCTTAGGGCAAATATTTGAGGAAAATATATTTGAGGAAAATGACTATGAAAATGTCAAAAAAATGTCAAGAAAATGATCATAGATCATTGTAGTGCATGATGTCTTACATATATTTCCTCTATCGATTATGAACAAATCGTTCTGTATGAAAAGATTGATTTAAAAAATTGATACTTCCATATTTATGTGCAAAATTCTGATGTTTCAGTACACCCCCCCCCCAAAAAAAAGACAAATTATTTGGAAATACACAAAAAAAAAACTACCAAGAAGAGGGTGCTTTATGCTTTGGTCATAGTAAAATTATCATAACAGATTGATTGACGAAAAACGATTTAATGTACACATACAGCACTATCCATAAAATTCAAACGTTAAGATTTTGGAATCTATAACAATTTAGATTTTGGCTTTTATGGCAATATCTCTAATTGAAGTCATTGCAAGCCCTTGAGGGCAATTGCCGCATATTACCTGAGATGCCAACTGTTCCTGGATATATATGAGGTCAAAATTAAAATGTGATTAAAACAACAGCTGAATAAAAGTGAGAGGAACATGACAACTATGACAGTACTCTTAGCCACTCACTTGTAATGAAAGCGTTGTGGTTTAGTGGTTTAGACTCTTGTCTTTCAACAAGAGGGTCGCAGGTTTGAATCCCATCCATGACGTTAATTTCCTTCAGCAAGTAATTCACTCACATTTTGCTGCACTCGACCCAGGTGAGGTGAATGGGTACCTGGCAGTCTTTCCCTTGAATTGCAGTGCGCTACTAAAAGCTGCATTGCTGAAGCCAGGTTTATTATGTTACATTGCAGAGCGCTTAGGGACGACTGATAAAGTTAGTGTTAGCGCTTTATCAGAATGTATACTTATCACTATCAGAATTATATTTTTTTTTCATTTTTCATTTTTCAAATGAGACAATAGAATTTGAATGGTTAGCAACTCTGCAATCACAAATTTTAAATTAAATGGGTGATTGATATCTAAAACTAGTAAAACATTCAAAAGGAATAAACCCTATTTCTGGAGGGGAAATGGTTTTAGAGCAAACATCTCGTAGCCTAAGGCCTCCAGACCTTTATCTGAAATTCGTACGAAAGTTTCATATCACCCTTGACAGAAAAACAAGAGATTGCTAACACTCCCCTCGAATTTTCAACCTTATCACGGCTCGTATGAAACATATTTTACCATAAACAGGCTTTGAAAACAATATCAAACAATGCAGTTTAAAAAATGTGGTTGAAATTTTTTGAAATCTCATTTCAATTTTCCTGGGGCTACATTGTTCGAGGACATCTCGCTATCAGTATGTTGAAAGATGGCTTTCGCTTTCTCTTCATTTTTGTCTGCCTATTTTATCTGCTGGGTAAGTCTTTGCTTTGTTTGTTTTTCGCAAAAGGAGTGGCTGGATGCAAAATATGTTAATCATTTTAAATGTAGGTCATTTCACCAGGTGGGGAGGTTAAAACCCGCCATGATACAGAGAATGGTAAAAACCAAAATCAGTGGTGGGACGATTCAAGCTTCATTTATTTCATGTGCTTTTCACAGAGAATAGTCCCACAGCGTTTTCAACAATGATCGATCATATATCTGGAATGATATTAAAAAAAAAGTCTTATCTAACAATTTCCTCATTTTTTATATCATCATTTTCATCTTCTCATGTTTACCATATCATGGCATTTTACAGAAATGGAAACCATGCACTAGATTAGAATATGAGAAAAACGATCCTGTAAATATCTGTATGCGATTTTCCTTTGTAATTTTGTTTCAATTAATGTTTTTTTTTGGTCGATATTGTTCACATTTATTTTCTGTAATATTGTGTTTTTAAAATGGAAAATAAATAAATCAAATAAAAAAATGAGATACTTTCAAGATGTATTCTCTGCTCATAACAAACAATGCTGTCCATACAATCAAACCTGTCTCAGTAGTCATCTGTCTGTAGTGACTACCAAACTGTAGTTGTCATGCAAATCACATCCCTCTGGTCTAAAATAAAGTGTGCTTTAGATGATAACATGAATGTAGAGGGCATTTGTCTGTCTCAGGCACATTTTGACTTGTTGCTTTACCTTTTGAAGACTTAATTTCAATATAAAGCCAATTTCGAACGAATTCAACTATGAGTGACAATCAAATATTGGTTAAGTTTAATATCATTCTGTATTTGTTGGGTGGCGACTATTTAAGACAGGTGTGACTAAGGGGGTGTTGTACAAAAGTTGCAATTGATCACAAGTTGCAGTTGATCGGAACGCGCCAATCAAATTCACTGTTTCATGCGCATCGTGTTAAATGGGCATACTGTGCGCGAATGACAATGCGTGTTACAATTTGCGAAGTTGCAATTGATTTGCAGCTGATTTTGAACAACACCCCATAAGACAAGTTTGTCATCACTAGTATTAAGCATGCAACGTATAACTCACCTTTGATATTGAGGTTTGCCAGCATAAATAAGAGACTCAACGGTGGTTTTATCCTGTAGTGAGAGATAAGAGATGCAAAATTTGGCAACTTTATTTTCATGATTTTGATTTTTTGAATACCTTCGAACTTTTAATACTAACATTAATTGGACAACCTGAGGATAGAGGATATAGGATAGCCAGATGTAACAAAAAACAATGTAATCAAAATGAATTTGATGCTAATCATTGTGGCTGTATACAATATCAGTTTATTTGTCAACGTCCTGGATCAAAGATATTGGTTTACATTAATTAAATGATTTAAATTTGACTGCCCTTTATTGAAAATTACACGATTAAACTAATTTATTCTTACTTTGCTAATGTTGTAGACTTGAGTAACGACTTGAGTGAAGCAGAAAGATGCCAACGTGCAACCGGTGACGAAACAGCCGTACATCAGGCCACGGACGTGCCGAAATCGGAATATCGACTGAAAAAGGAGAAAATATCAACGTTAACAGAAATTAATTCCCCTACATTCAAAATCATGACAGTTTTTTTTTAATGATGAGTTCCATTGATGCAATTAAGAATATGTCCTTCAAACTAATTCATTGAATTTACTTTGTAAAATGAAATACTGTGCTGTTGAAGATTTGAGTCATGAGCTGAATGAAACAGACGGATTCCAACAAGCAACCAGTAACAAAACAGCCGTACATCAGGCCCCTGATATGCCGAAATAGAAATATCGACTGGGAAAAGAGGAGAAAATATAAACATAAACCCAAAAATCATTGGACCTTTTTATCGGTGGGTTCCACTCATCAACACTGTTAAGATTACATAATTTTCAAACTATTTGACTAATATGTATGTAAAACCAAATATTTTGCTGATGTTGTAGATTTGACTAATAAGTTTAGCGAAGCAGAAAGATGTCAACATGCGACCACTGACAAAACAGCCATACATCAAGCAACAGATGTGCCAAAATCGTAATATCGAGTGAAGAAAATAATAATGTAAAAGTTAAGACAATTTACCATTTATTTATTTTTAATCTGTAACTTCTTTACAAAGGAATTATGACAATGCAATTCTGATTTTTAAACACATTTTAACCATTTAACTAAACCATTAAAAATAATCAACATGATTCAATGAGTTATTTATTAATAAGC
>BQKZ01000205.1:223678-244337 GCA_036244855.1 Temnopleurus reevesii | reverse complement strand
ATTCAATTTCTTGATCATAATAGTGTGATACTAGTATTATCTGTATCTTACAATTCTTGATAATTGTTTTGCTTATATTGTTTATTCCTTTGCATACAAGCATGTGCTATATTTGAACACACAAAGCACTTATTCAAACAGAATACAGTTGTAAGATCTATATCATTTACTCATGGTAAAATCTCTTGAAATAATAATCAATTTGTTCCAGTCATATAAAGAAGACGAAGTATCGGTTCTCAATGTGCTTCTTATCAGGAGGTTCCACTATACAAACAACACAGAAAGCATGACACAGAAGAAGTTTATTATGGGTTGAATTATTTTATTCCCTGCTACCTTCATACTCACACTGCTTTGAATAAGCACTTTAACAACTCTATAAGACTATATAAACATGATCAAATCATTCATTTGTATAACTCTACATTTCTTTATCAAACATGATCATAATTAATTTCATATCTTTCTGTTCCTTCCTCCTTCATCTACGTATACTAAAATCTAAGGAGTAATATAAAAAAAACACCTTTAGTCCAATAGAATCAAGAATTGTTTTTCATCATTTGTCTAGATTTTAGTCTTCTGACTGAAGAAAAAAATGTCGCCAAGTCAAGATAATATTGCCAAGTATGATGGTCAAAGTATTTTAGCACCCTGAATTTTAAAACCCAAACACGACAATGAATACATTAATTTAATACAAAAAAAATCTTGAAGACCAATACAAGACACAAAAAGATGGTATAACATGAAAGAATTGATATCCTTATTCACTCTGTAAGGAAGATAAAGTTGCATATGTAAAAATGGTTCTAAAGGCATGATTGTGTTAATATGAAAAACATGGCACATGTTTTGTACCCTGATATAGTTTAATATCTCAATGAAAAAATAGAGAGATGTCTGATTCAATTACATCAAGAAGTTTCTTCTTAGAATTTCTGCCAATATTTTGCCAAAATACCAAATATAAGAATTTTTTCAAACATGATTTGTAAAATTCTATATTGATAAGTAACTTGTGCATTCAAAATAATAAACCACACCCTCCTGATATTGTTTCCATGTCAGCAATTCAGTTTCATTATATACAAATTAAAACGAGATAGTAATAGCTGGTAACTGACTGAGTTGGCAGCGAGCATTAAGATTCCATTGTTTGATATAAATATTTATTATCATGTTCTTTGTTTTCTGCTCCGATATCTTTTTGTTTTGTGACCCAGCACAAAAGCATGCAGGAACAACAATAAATGGCAGTGTTAATAGCTTGCTTTCGATTTTCATGGAGTCCTGTGGAAAGTCTAAAAAAACAAGTGCGCAACTGATAAGTATTGCATTAAATAAAGTCATTTATTACGCATTTACTGCGCATTGCACACTCCTCTCCTACAGTTCACAGTGCTCATCCATCAAAACCCAAAACACGCTAATACTCCATTAAGCACAGTACTGTTTTCTGTTTCAGTTTTGCTTTTGAAATACCATGCAACGATAAATTGCGGCAATTTAAGTCAATATGATGCATAGACTTGTGAGGCCTGATGGGAGCCTTTATTCATATAACGAAAGCAAATGTATTGAGCAAGTGTATTGAGTATACTCAATGCTTGTCATATAGCTGTGTCTTTGATATAAGGTTTTAGTAAAAGAAAAGTTCAAAATATACAAGCACATACTACATATTAAATTTCTACCACAAAGAGCAGTCTAAGTATACAGTCACAGTAATGACATCGAATACATGCATAATATTCCATGCTATGATTACATAAGCAAATATCTATTTTAATTAGAGAGCAGATTTCAAACTTGCACTTTCCAGAAATAGATGTACAGATTTTTAGAAGCAAATCACATACATTTAAATGTATTCTATATAAGAACAAAATAACTCAATTGATGTAATGTAATGTTATGCAGATTATAACCTTGCTTGCCCTTATTTCAAACATTGCTTATCAAAATAAGCTCAGATATTTCATACATGTATCAAAATCTATTTGACTCAATCAAAATTGGATTTTACAAATATATTGAATTTGGATTTAATGACTTAATCAAAAAATATATTATAAAATAAATTCATGGAGTAAAAGGTATAATTGAGCTGCATGAGAACTGAAATGCCAAATCACCAACACAGAGATTTTGAAAAGACACAATAATAGAGTACTTCCTTGAGTAGTTGATCATTAAATGACAAGACCATTTATTTTGTGTTATATATGTGCTAGACTCAAACTATAATCTACCTATAGTGTACAAACTGTAAAATGACAAAATATGAAAATTACAATATGATATTACATAAATTTTGTTATTTTTTTTAATTTAAGTACATGATAACCTCCTGTGTTGGAGATATGACATGGCCTGACATGACCTTGGTTGTGACCTTTGACCCTGATTATTGGTAATCTCTCTGCTACTCTCTCCAGCCAGTCTAGGAGTAGAGATTCAACATCAGGAACTGTGCAGAGGAAAAGAAAAAGAGAACTATCAGAGTACAATGGATATAGTAACAACCAAACAAATACAATTATCTTTCAGGATATGATCAAATTCAAATCTGCTTGCAACTATAAACCATTCAATAAGAAAAGTGATAAGAGATAATTTTTCATCACACACTATGCTTCCAAACGAGGAAAGTATCAATTACCCTGGATTTGTATCAGGTATACAATTTGTGACCTCTCATTTCTATAAGATGTAAACTGTACAATTAAATAAGCACCTACAATATACTTCTTACTTGTTTCTAGACCTCCAAACAAATCTTTAAACTGTTGTAAAAGGTACTACTGTATAGCATGATAATTTCGCGGTTATTTTTTTTACGTTTGTCGGTCCATAAACACTTTCGCGGGTATAATTTATGAAAAAAATATGATCTCCCGACCTAACTAATACAGATTTTTCAAGAAACACAAAATGATTACTGCTACAAGA
Organism: Temnopleurus reevesii; assembly: GCA_036244855.1. Lineage (NCBI taxonomy): Eukaryota > Metazoa > Echinodermata > Echinoidea > Temnopleuroida > Temnopleuridae > Temnopleurus > Temnopleurus reevesii. The sequence continues at coordinate 241,379 of BQKZ01000205.1, read as the reverse complement.
GAAAGCTTTGAAATGCCCCCAAAATATAAGAAATGGCCATATAATCACAGTATATTCTGGAGATTATGATTAGAAACACAAATATACATGCCATTGAAACATTGAAAGTGAAATTGTGCCATTTCAAAACGCAACATTTGAAGTACTGCACATGTTGACTTTTCGTACAAATTCTTAAGGATTAATTTCGTGGGTCTTAAATTCTTAGTAAGCCATTTCTCCCCGTAAAAAGCACGAAAATTAAACTACTATACAGTATAATACTAATAGTAAATTCTTGCCACTAATTATACATTTAAAGAGTTGGGTCACATCTTATGCAAGTAACTCCACATGAACAATGGAACCAAAACTGTATCAAGCTCATTTATTATCAAATTGTATCAACTTACATCGTCAAGTCCAAATGAAGCAGAGCCTCCACGGTTCTTTTCTTTGAAGGAGGCTGTAGGGGAAGAGGGGAAAAAATAGGATCATACAGATGGTTATGATACAGTGTACTGTAACTATTTATGAGACAGCCCGTCAAAAATTATGAAATTGTACTAAACTCAGCAGGTCAATGAATATAACAATCTCTAGATGTGTACAAAAAAAAATGAAGGCCCAGATTCGTAGTAGTAGAAATATGAGATTAGACAAATCCAACATAATAAGAGATTTTCAGAACAAAATTGTAAACTTTCTTTACAGTATCTTCATTTTAGTTGCTTATTTTCCCATTGTACATTTTTTTTTACCAAACCTCTCATTTAAATTGAAAAGAAAGGCAAACGAATGAGAGCGGAAGAGGAAAAAAAAAGAGAGAAGACAGACAAAAAGGAAGACATACACACAGACTACAAAATATTGTGTACTCACTAAACATGAACTTGAGTTTGATGGCAGCTGCGATGAAGCTGTCGAATGTGACAATACCCTTCTTGTCAGCGTAACGCAGTACCAGAGCACTGAATGTGTCGTTGCTTAGTCGGAAACCTGCAAGAATATAAAACAGAGCAAATTATCTCAAGAATTCACTGGTGATGAAAAACTCCCATTGTCATCCCTCTACTTCTCTGATTTTCTGACTGTTACACCTGGGAGGTGTTTCACCAAGATAAGAAAGACTTAAAGAACGACTTTAAGATCGAGTGGTATCAGTTCTTGCGCGTAATGATTCATAATATTACGCGCATTCAAGCGCAAGAATTGATACCAGTTGATCTTAAAGTCGTTCTTAAAGTCTTTCTTAACTTTGTGAAACACCGCCCATAGTATGCTACAGCTCAACAGTAAGCATCAAAGAAAGACTCATTAATTTATCTCAGAAGTTTAACTTTTTGAAAAATCAGTTTCATTCTTCCCCATTTGATAGTTTTCTGATTGTCTGTAATTCTTTTCTGCTGAGAGTGTGAATGATCTTGGAAAAACACCATTATGGGAGGTATAAATTGTGCATTTTCTATTTCCAACTAAGAGAATATTGACATTTAATTTTGAGGGGTCTTCCTAGTGACAGCCAATATCCCCTAATTTCCTGCATTTTATTCGGTACAGACATAGGGAAATCGGAAACTGAAATTTTGTAGCGAAAGAGTTAAGTGTGCTTCTCCGTTTGCAAGATAGAAATGCAATTATAGATATATTCTTAACATTCTAGAACAAATAATATAGTAATATAATGACTCTTAACTCTATAGATATTTGACAGGTTCACTTACCAAGAGAACGCAGAGCACCCTTCATCTCATAAGCGTTGAATGTGCCAGATTGGTCTTGATCATACTTCTTGAAAACAGCCTGAAATCAAACAACATAATACAATTGTTCTATTTTCAACAATCTCTCTAACAACAAAACAGTCAAATTAATTTCAATACTGGTAAGTGGACAAATATTTTTGTGTGAAGTTAGAATTACATTGGCCAAAATAATCCCAACTTACACTTGCATATGTATTAATGATAATAATACTAACTAAGACTGCTTTCTTCAACATACATTGTGGGATGTTTTAAAAAGTGCAGAGCTGCAACAAGGGAAGAAGGATATGTTACATACTATTTTGGGGCACTCCCATAGACTTGCACAAACTTATGTTAAAGTGAAATGTAAAACCAATGAATAAAAGAGCAAAAAAAACCCCAAAACATTGAAGAAAATATAATTTCTTTAATTAAAACCCTGACTAATTACAGATGTGTGCATAAATCAAGAAACGGTACAATTTAAAAGGTAGGTTGTTTGGCAAAAAACACGACATTTCAAGAAAAAGGACAGGACATTGAGAAGACTGACCTTCCATGCACTGATGTTCTGCCAGAGCTCCCTGAACTCTTCAAATCCAAGCTTGCCCGAACGATCTTCCTGTGTTAGAATGCTCAGGAAATATGACACATTTCGAATAATCCATATACAAAATACATGAAATTTGGAATAATAGGCAGGTTTACTAATAGATGCAAATTCTATGTATTCTTTGTACATAAAGGTTGTTCTTGAGGACCCCAAAACTTGCCTGACATAGCAACAAGTAATGTACGAAAACTGGATTCCAAGTATCGTACTTCAATTGTTACTAACCGGTCTAAGGAATACCACGTAACTACGGTCGTCGGCAAGAAACATGCATAAATTTGAGTTTATTAGTAACCTGACCTCTTGTCAATTATAAATATAATATTCATGTGATGGAACATAGTGTGATCAACTGCATTTCCTGTGAAAATTTTACAAGCTTCAACAAGATGTATTCTACATTTCAATAAAAAAGATTGCTGGAATCTATACATGTCAATTATTGGCTTATAAAGATTTCTACTTAATGTGATCCAATCTTGATTACTTACAATGCTTTGGGTCACAAGAAGAAATTACAAACATTAAGCATTTGAGATACATGGAACATGACTTCATGAGAGCCTAAGATTAATATACTTGTAATCTTAATTGAATAAATTAAAAGAAAATTTGTGCTAATAAAATAGTTCCATTGATCATGAAAAATCTCATACCAATAAAAGTGTCACTATTTTGTATAGTGAGTATTCATGATTGGAATACTATCTTCTGTGCAGAAGGGCTCCATTGTAAGTACAGGCCTTCGTGGCTTATATGGGACTACCCTGCTTTTAATAAAGAAAACAATAAATACATTAAATATATAAACATACATACAAATTTCTAAAAGGATACATCAGTGAGAGCAACCATACTCTTGCAAGACTCCAAGCTGAAGCCACCGCCTTGAAGCTCTGAAGAGGTTTGAGGGAAAATCAAAGCACAACAACAATTAATTTCTGATATAAAGAGATACATACAGTCTGATTAAACTCTTTGGTACAGAGAACGATGCAGACAATATTTTCTTCTACAGCAAAAAAATTTGGTCAATGATAATAAATTTTGGGACTGAAATTAAATAATTTCAATTTTGTGAATTTCCTTGATCCAAAAGAATACATTATATTCATGTCAAGAAAGTACACTAGAGCAGGAACTCAAAATAATCATTAATTTCCACTGGTTTGAAAAACAAAATTACTATCTTTTTGTTAATTACTTTTTGTTAATTAGGTGATACCCAAGTTTTATTTACATTGAAGAGTGTAACTTTTATCTTACATATCTAAATTGAAAACATGTTCCAAAATACTCTATAAAATCTTCTCAAGGAAGTGGCAGTCGATAGAAGTATACAGGATTATTCTTGTTTAGAATATGTCGACTGTCAAATCATCAACAAAATAACTGTACACTGGTTTAATATAAAAATAACTTTTGGAATGAAAATTAAAACATTTCGATTCACTTGTTCCGATAATCGTACCTTTTTTAGACATAATTAAAACGTGCATGGATAAAATCGAAAATTCTATGAAAAGGCATAATATTCATGCTTTTCATTATTATAAAATATTTTTTATGATGTGCATGCAAAAATATGCTAGAGTGAAAAAGAACAGGATACAAATTGTCAAGCATGTCAACTCCTTTCAATAATACAGGCTTTAAAAAGGAACAAATAGCTGTAACATACCATAAAATTCTTTACTATATGCAGCATTTGTGTACAATCATGCAGTATGATATAAAGGAGCAATTTTGCAAATATAATTGAGCAAATATGGCATTCATAATTCTTAAGAAGAATAAATAAAATATTAAGATTAATCATCATGCAAAAAGGCAATTATTTGCAATTCTCATCCCACATATGCAAATACTCAATCATATCAGAAAAGCATTTTACATCAAAGCACTAATGATTGTGTCACACTTTTTACTTTCAATTTACCATCGTTTTCTTCACTGAGCTCTTCTCATCACAAAGTTGTGAGCATTTCATGAGAGAGGGAAAACTGATTAATATCATCACCACCACCTTTATTTTCTTACCACTATAACCTGCTCCAGAGTGATTCAGCAAAGAGAGGTGTGATGCAAGTACGAGATGCAAGCACAAAAAACCAATCACAATGACAGTGAGTGCATAGGCCAAGGCAAGAAGGGTGAGAAATGTTTGGAGAATGAGTGATACAAGTGGCATGCAAGAAGGAGTGAGAAACAGAACAAAATGCATGCATTGGTGATTGTTTGCAACATGGCACTTGACAAGAGTGACAAAAGTGATTCTCGTGCATTTCATCATCAATGTGAATATGCAATGTATGTCCTTATGTATTATATTCATACTTTTTTTTTAACATGACTTCCTATTGATAAATCAATGAATGAGATTGGCAATAAAATCAAACTTTATTACAGGCAACGACAATATATCCAGGAATCTTTTTTTTTTAATTCACATTGAAGATGCATTCATGAAATAACTTGAAATAGAAAAGTAAAAAATGTTTTAAATGGAAATTTTGTCCTTTCAAGGGTAAATCATTATTTTCAATAACAAAGTGTCCATAGCACATTAAACTCTAACAGAATGAAATAAAAGTTTAATAGAAAAATGCTGCAATACTTTACATGAAATTTTTAACAGAAAAACAATCACATTGGATATTGACAAGACAAAATTTATCATCAAAGTAGTTTGTAAGCAAAAAAATTGCCTTTTGTTACGACTAGCATGAATACAACAAACACAAAATGCCTGCTTGGACTAAGACAGCTATTGCATGAACATCAAAGCAAATTTTTGGGAAAAGGTTTAAATTCAACAACAGAAAAAACAACAACAAAAAATTTGACCTAATCTGGAAATGACAAAGTTATGACATGAAAAATAGCATTTTCGCTACTTTAAAAGCCAAATATGTCCTCTTTGAAGAAAACTAGATCTTACATGGTGTAGTAAACATTCAAGGAGGTTTGCAGTTGCACCATCTGGTGTAGGGTTATCGATAACCCTACACCAGATGGTGCAACTGCAAACCTCCTTGTATGTCCTCTTTGTTTTATCAAAGGGTGACAACATCTGAAAATGCAAGCAGGATGTGTTTTAAAGTGATTTAAAATAATATCAAGAAAACACAAATCAGTAGAAAGAGGTGCCTGGTAATAAGAACCAAGAGTGAATACAATTTTAGGAAAAAAAATCAAAAGAACGTTTATTTTATTCTACTCTAAATATCAGATGCTAGAAATTCAGCAACATTGCTATAATGATCAAAAATAAAGTTTGTACTGGAAGTTTGCACTTTCTTGACAAGAGAAGGAACTCTCAAAATATATTCATTAAAAAAAATAGGAAAGAGAAAGAAATATTAATGAAATACAAATAGCTGCCTATTGATCAAAAGACAGGAATAAGCTTTGAGCTTTGGGGCTTTTATCAAAGGAGAATTTAATTCATTTTCTTACTGACCTTCTGTAAATTTCACATAAATATTATTCATGCAACAATAAAAAGAGAGATTAAACATGTTAATATGGTGGTTAAACAGAGTCGGAATACAAAATATATATGCTTATATAACTCTGGAATAATATGATCAGATCAAACAACATTCATCTTTCAAATTTCTGAAAAACATGCTTGTTAATTGGCATGCAAATTACAGCTGGATAATTGTATGTCAATGTCAATTGTCGAGATATGTGGTAAATCTTCAGTCATTCCTACCGGTATATATCACTTTAAAAAAAAATTTTTTTTTTTAATTAAAGCATAATATGAAAAAAAAATCAATATTTCACTCTTATTATAAGTTGGCAAAGTTCTTTTGTTTGAACCGAATTAAAATATGGAAAATAATTTGGAAAATGCAATCAATAACCATCACTGTCATCATCCTACATATTGTGTGCATAAAAATGTTGGAATCATACAGAAAATCATTTTAGAAAATCATACAGAAATACAATGATTTCATTAAATCTTGACAGATGTGTTATTTCATGACATGATTTATATGATTAATGATTAATGTAACAAAACAATGTAGCAGAGCTGTCTTGGCACATGAATGTATATGTGTATGTATGAGAATCTATACATGTTGCCATGCAGTGTAGTTCCTTCATGTGACAAATAAAAAAGTATTTGCCATAACAATGGGTAGATGGATTTCACGAAATATTCTGTTGTGTTACATAATTAGCACAACATCATGATATGTATTAATGATCATTGAAATGACAATATTTATTTTAAATCAAACGTATATGATGCCTGATAGTTTTCAACATATGTATCATAAAGAGCAAAATTACAAATAGACTTAACATCAACTCTTTTGGAATTAAAGCTTTTCAAACTTTTCATCGTGGATCACAGAATAGTCCATATTTCTTATTATGCCCACTATGGAGACAGCGATATATACATGATGCAAAAAGCTATAAATACATGAACGAGCTTTGCCCAATGAAACCATGTGTCTTTGTGTGCTTAGGCTTATAATGATGTCAACACAATACAAAGTGATATTTTGCCTATTCCCCTAGATTGATCAATGAAAATGAATCAACTAATTTGCATGATTGAAGCAACATTTATATCTGACCCCATGTAACCTCTTTTGTTGCTATGTATTGCATGTGTTTTGAACCCTGAAACCAACACCGCACAGCACAGCAAGAATGTGTACCATTAACCCATCCCATAGGTTGATATTTACACTGCAAAAGCATGCAGAGCATCATAAATATCAACATATTGTAAAACATATCCCAAATCTGTGTCAAACTCACAGCAGAATAGGTGTACCATAGTTTCAAAGCAAATGTGCACGTATTCTAAAGTTTGACCAACACCATGACTGAGCTGTTGAATAGTGTTTATGTAAAAGGAGATTGTTGATAGGTGGGACCACTAACCTTTTCGCAGAGCAGCGTTGAGGATCTCTTGAAGCTCCCAGGCATCAACCTCCATGTCCTGAAGAATTAACACACAAGGCATTGTGATAGCATTACACAGATCCACAATAAAAGTCACACTGAAATATATATCAACAAAATTCATCAAGTTTTTAAAGCAAATCCTTAAGAACTTTCCTATGATAAATTTGATACCCGACATGTAGACATTAAAAGTCTTGGGTACTTTCTTTTCAAGGTTTTTCTATTACAAATTTAAAATCATTATTAGGATAAACCCTTTGATCGAATAAATAATCTAAACCATGTTTGCATGTGCATAATAAAGGTATTTGTTGGGGTGCTTGACAGGAATCAGAATTGAGAGAATAACTTACAGGTCCTGTGAGTTTCTTAAAGAACTCTCGGAACTTCGCAGTCTGAGCATCATCTTGTGGTGGAGGGGGCTAGAAGATAAATTGACAGACAAACATGTTAAATCCATTCCTTCACTACAGGGAAAACATTTTCATTTATCGAAAATATTTGAAAAAATTTAGCATCTATCCTTTGAAAGCTAAAAGAAAGCAAATTCGAATCATGATATTTCAATGAATAAAAAGTCATTATTGAAAAGAAAATCCATCATCAGGTGGCAATTCCCACAACACTTTCAATGCAAGTCACTAATATTGAATTAATCACTGTGTATCTAGGTCTGACATTAAATTTTCTAATTTGCATTTAGTTACATTTTTTTAATGCATGAAAGTGTTCCTAAGAAATTCAGGATATTATACAACAAGTATATGACTGCATATATATGTAAAGAAATATTTTTTTTAAAATCACATATCCACGAAACTGAATGAAGAGAATATTTGGCACAATCATATAAAACCCGTCTTCCCATGAGGCCTAGCACTCATGAAGCTGATTTTCTTTAGGATCCTAGATATCTCATTTTCAGATATTTCTTTGTCTTTGAAAAATTCTCCACTTCCGAATCATCAATATTGAAGCTTTTTAAGGCATAATACATTAGGTGCCCAGACTAATGGCAGGCGCCCTATAAAACAAGGTCAAACATCATATGCATTACATAGTTATAACATGTTGATTTTTCTAACTCCACAACAATCCATTCAATTACCATGGAAATATGGTATTTCCGACACAGTATTTCTGACACAGCAATTACCAACAACAAAGTACATGGCATAAAAAAGTGTAATATGTCACACATAGTCATGCCACACTCAAAAAATGAGAAAGGTCTAATGCACAAGAAATATCTGCTCTTATGATAACGATACATATATGTTGAAGAATGGGAAAGTCATTCCTGCTGAAAATGCTGAAAGATATCACTAAGTCCTAATTATCCGGTTCTAATTTTTACTTGATAACTAAATTCATCAATCGAGAAGAGATCAAATGTAAACCAGTATATAAGTATCATCAATGAATCTGAGTTGAGCTTCAGAATGTTTTGCAACAGAACCCGATTTGATAACACTCTAAATACAGTTCATAAATTACTATATTATCACTTTTTAGATCAAAAAGTGAAAAATTATATTTCTTCTCAAAGTGTGCAGTTTTCTTGATTCAACAAAAGCTCATAAAAATTTTTTTTTTTAAATAGATGCATATATGTAAATTGATTAGCACAACATCAATTATATAAATTATATGCTCGGTATCCTATTCCACTATTCATACAAAATATGGAAAGAGAACTAAAGAAGCAAGATTATTTTTTCCAAATCAATAAAATGTTACATGTATTTTCCCATAACAAGATATCTCCTTCCAAATCAACAACCATCTATATATGTTCAACATCATCACAGTATTTCCGTTGTCTTGATGTAAAAATACTTTTATCAAATGGATTTACACGCAATTTCAAGGTTGAAGAATTCAATATGTAAATTATTTTCTTAAAACAGATAGAATAATGATGATGATGGCCTCTTGTATAGCATTAGTCACCACCTCAGCTGGGCCCTTATGGCGCTCAATCACTCAAAATAATGTCTTAAAAACACACAGAAACAATTCATCAATGAATGAAATGAATAATGGATAAAACATCTAAGATAGTTCAAATATTAAGAGTTAAAACTCGGATTGATCTTTCGAGCATGTAAAAAGACATCATCAAAGATATTGTACAGTACATACTCTGATATACATCCGCATGTATGGCAAGTCATTGTTCAATAAAGACAAACAATTGATTTATCGCTTGAAGAACTCAGCTTATTAGAACATCCGAGTGTTTTTCTTGAGCAGAAAAGTAGGTTTGTCAATGAAAAACCTGTAGTGAGCTTAACAAAATTTTTCACAGACTGGCTTTGTATTTAGGCTCTATGGGACAAACAGCTTGCCATATATATTACATCAATCCATCAATAATGAACATGTTTTTGATTTAGATAGAATATAGCAAGAACTATTGTACCATGACTTAAATATTGTGTTAAACTTAGTTGAAGTATTCAAAACAAAGAAGAAATATCTTCCTCATACCTAATATTACAAATTCTATTACACTTGGTTGACATATGACTAATTTCTTAACCAATAAATCTATGTTCCTTAGTAAGCTATGCACACCTCAAGAATAATACATACAATTCAAGTCTTTATCAAATAATTGTTGACGCAGAGGAAAAAACATGGAAATTCCTCTTTTTCCGATCAATCCCATTACATTTGCAAAGGCAGTTAAGTAGTCCATTTTATTTTCTGTATAGTCTGAAAGGTATAATAGGTTATAGAAAGAATGAAGAAATTAATGTCAAATAAGCTGATGTATTTACTAATTGCTTAACATGCATAAATGTAAATGTTTACAAAATTAGGAGTTAATTCTCAAACATATTTAACCATATTTCAGTTAATGTCACAACGCTCATAATGTAACCAACGCTCATTCCTACAGAGCACCAGTGGGGTTGTTTATGAGTGTCTTAGATGCTAGGTGAATAGCGTTTTGAGCTAGTGTGCTAATGAAAAATCCCATTCATTTTGAGTGTGAGCCAGTGTGCTAATGAAATATAGATGACGAATAGTATTTTTTTTTGGTGCAAATGAACTTTTATTTAAACAAAACATGAACATATGCATAATAGAGTCTTTCAACAACAAACTTAACTTGTTGAAATTTCACTGCAGCTCATAAAATGAATATCAGAAGTATCTACTCTCCTACAACTGATCCGTACCTATAAAGGAAAGATTTCATCTAAAAGTCTTCACCACATAATGAAGGACTAGGTCAAAGATTCATCAAGCAAGTTATGAGAAACTTCAATATGTAATATGAATCACAAGAAAAATAATGACTCCTAGAAGTTCTGGCTTCAGTAAATGGATGAAACAGTCATTATAACAGTGGTGAAGGAAGTGATCGATGAGTGAACGATGGGAAATCAATAATGCAAATAAAATCACGCCAAAACTCCAGAGGAATAGAAGAAGACATATTCCATGAATGAATCAAAGACTGGTATCCACGGAGTGTGTGAGGGACGGGATGGTTGTGTCACATACATCTATGATCTTGCAGTGCTCTCAAAAATGTCTTTGGTTACGAAGAGGGAGGGGATGAAAACACTCGCTAGAGGAGTCACGCTCGTCACGCTCAACCCATGCCAAGAGACAAGCCGACTGATTGGCCGACCAGTATGGTATCCTACCCTCCAGATTAAGTCATACGACGTTTGATCCCACGCGGGTGAGTGGACGTAGCCTGTTGGGGAATGCGCGTAACCATGTGGAGAGTGACCGCCACCCATTGGAGATAGATTTGGTGAAAACTGAGGCTGTGCAAATGTCTGGAAATAACTTGGCTGAAGAAATAAACAGAGTTGTCCAATGTTCATACTAAATGCTCACATATATCAATATTGTGATCGGATGAAAATAAATAGAATTTGTGAGGAGGTTTGGTAGAAGTGCAGCAATTCCTAAGAAACAGAAATAGCAAAACCCTGAGGAAGATGATAAAACAACATCTGGTATGATTTTGTATGACCCTAGATGTTATAAAGCATGCACATGCAGCCAGCCTATCAAAAGCATCACATGGTTAACACTGATTTACGGAGTAACATCAAGGTGAGAATAGATTGTATGGTGGCCATGCATGTCACCCCAAACCAGTCATCTGCGTATACCGTGCACGACGCTCTCACCTTCCCAGCGTGTTGAGCAGGGGTTGGAGCTGCAGCAAAGGTATCACGAGAAGCCTGTGCGGAGATGGGAGGGGCCGCGTACGTATCGTGCGACACCTTTTTTATGTAGATTTATGCAGATGCAAGAGTTTATGAGGGAAAATTACATTGGCAAATTGTACATAAAGAGTGACAAATGGACTATGAAATGGCTATGAAGTGAAGCAGATGGAGCAACCAAAATATATTTCACATAGATCATACCCAGGGCAAATGCATGCTATGAAAGAGAACATTTGTCTTTTTAAAATCCAGGAACATGGAATAAATTCTGGAATTATGTCTGGCTAGATCTGTTACCAAATAAAACTTCCAATGCCTGTACTTGCTTGTAAATGGAATTCTGGATAATTTTACAAACATTAAAATACTTCCTGCTTCTGTATCTCGGTGAGGGTATTCCAACTGGTATTGAACATTACATTACATGACCATCAAAACAGGGGGTTGAAACATGAAAGAAGTGACAGGTTTTACAACATCCTATCAAGGTGCATTTCAATGTTACAATTAGAAACAATATCTTTGTTACCCTGCGATGTTGTAAAGCACATGAGGTAGGAAAAACACCATGCATATATATATTGATACTTCAAATATCAAAACGAAAGTCAAGTATCATCTCGTAGATTAGGGGTGAAGGCTCTCACCTGGGCAGGGACACTGGGGGCGCCGTACGCTTCTTGGCCTGCTTGTGAATTCTTGCAAAGGAGGTCATTTACTAACATGTTATTTTTTTAATAGAATTGTGTAACACTGTCAAATTCTTTTGCAAGGTCATTGATAGTCTTCAAATTGATCTTGAATTGGCAGTGATGGTTATATGAGATAATTTGTTGAAAATCCTATATGATGGATGTCTCCTCCAAAACCCAAAATGATGATGGGGTACAGAAAGTGTATTTCATGAGTTGCAGGAAAGACATTATGTGATTGGGGACATTAATGTATGTCCAAAATTCTGCCATGGAAAAGCAAATCATAAACAATAAAGCCATAAAATCATCAGGACTTTTTCAAACTAAAGCAAAATAAAAAATAAATATTGCCGAGTGCTACACAAAGAGCTCTTCACTAATAACATTTAAAAATGAGACGACATTGAGCAACAAGTAAAGCATTTATATTTGACTTAGATTTGCTGCAGATCTGGAACATATGAAAAACATGGATCAGATGAGACAATTCTGCTGTCAGCAAAACAATAATTTCATTGACTGTGCAGCATACAAAATGAATTCATGAAAAAAGATGAATATGAAGGGTGCTATTTGTGCTGCTAGAGAAATGAAAACCTAATTTGAGCCTAATTGCATGTGTTTTTCCTGTTTGTAAAGAATATGTAGCAAATCATAATGAGCATAAAAATGCATCTATATATTTTGTATGCATGAATTGAGTGAGTTAAGATAATTGAGGCTCCATTATTTGTCATAAAAGATTGAAATGAATGAACGTTCATTACCTGTCTGGGGACATCAATCATGCCTGACTCCTCATCAACAGTTCTGAAAAGCAAAAACAAACAATTAAATCAACCAATTGCACATTACTATGAGTTGAATTACAGGTCATCATATTTGTGATCCTTTGTTGTTTTTAAGCGCTAAAAACTTATTGTACAACAAATTAAAATCACAATGGTGAAAAACTTATCTAATCAAATAATCACATACTTGTTTCCCTCTAGCAAACATAGGGTGTACAATGTTCAACCACAGTATTAAACAATAGTCACAGATTCGTGACAGATTTTAGAGCAATATTTGTTCCCTCCTGTAGTCATTATCACTTTCTGCCATTTTTCATTAGCCCTTTTATGTAATTTGTAAGATAATAAGAATTATTTGTAAGCAACTTAATACTCTATTCAGCTTCATACATGGTTTCATGATTTAAATTGCAAAATTTCTTCTTCTTCAAACACTAACCTCTCAAGGAGGGTAACTGTTTCTGTTTCAAGAAGGAAACATTTTTGTATGAATGCATCACTGAATTCTCCCCCAAATTTGCTGACCCTAGATGATCTGTTTTCCTCATGCATATCTTGTAATGAGCACAGACTGTGTGCGATTTAGAGCATGCATATCAATTTGCACCTGATTTGAAGTTGATTTGCAATTGATCGCAAGTTTGAAGCAACATCCCATTGCCTTTGGAATATTTTGTGAAATATCTTGTATCTATTGCAGGATCTTACAATAAATTGATAAATGTTAGCAACCCGATATAGAGGACTTTGTTTATCTCATACTTACAATCCTTTGCTCATCTTCATGGAGAAGATACGTAAGAGGAAGTCACCTTCCTGCTCGGGTTCAAAGGTTGAAGGAACGATGACGTACTGTCCGGGTGGTAGCTTGAACCTCCCACTCACCTCCCTGGTGTTAGTGAAGCTGGGTGAACGAGCTGTAGATGCATTGTAGAGGAAGTGATCCTTAGGCAGACCAGTAGCAGGGTCAAACTTGCCTTCACACTACAAAGAAAAAGTAAAGATTAAAGTAAAACATCTAACATTCCACAGGATTATGCAAGACTTGAGATTGCTAAAAAAAATGCTAAAAAACATTGGTTGATGCACAAATCCATTGCAATATTATTACATCCAAAGTTCATAATTCTACAATTATTTTCATATTCTCCTATTAAAGATAATTCCCACTGAAACAAAAATAAAAACAAATGAAAAAACAAAGAAGGTAAACAAAGCATTCTAAATTTATCCAAAATAATACTAGCATATTCTATAATAATTCTAATTCAATTCAAGAAAAAGAATATATTCTATGTGTTTTTAGAGTATTTGATTCAAATGGATTGGTGGAAAATGAAACCATATAGAAGTAAAGTTCAAGTACCTCTATCCATATTGCATTGCCATTTCTTTAGAGTTGAGGTGTAAACGGGAATAAAATGGCCAGAATAGACCCCTCATATTTTTAAAAGGAATGAAAATGTGAATACTGAATACTTGGCTGGAATTATCAGAAAGCCAACATCATGTTAATGAAAAAGCTTCATATCCCACTACTGCAATCATAGTAATACTGAAGAATAAATTTCAATTATATGATTTGTATCCCACTGCTGCCACTACATGTAAATTGAGAAAATATATGTCATTTCACTGGCANGAAACACACCAGTCATTTCAATACATGAGTTCATATCCCACTGCTGCCACCATACCAATATTGAGGAAACACACAAGTCATTTCAATGATATGGGTTCATATCCCACTGCTGCCACCATACCAATATTGAAGAAACACACCAGTCCTTTCAATGATATGAGTTCATATCCCACTGCTGCCACCATACCAATATTCAAGAAACATACACCAGCCATTTCAAACAACTTTATTTTGTTCCCCATTTCTGCTATCATACTAAAGAAAACAAAGAAATAAATGAGTCATTTCAATACTGGTAAAACACACAAGGATTTTCCATACCATTGGTTAATATCCCATTGCTGCCACAGTACTTTAAATGTAGCATAACCCAGACTAGGGATCCATCTACCCATGACATACAATGACATTGTAATACTGAGCGTTCCCTAATAATGAACAAAAATTTCATCCCAGGCCAAGATGGAAGGACTAACCTTGTAGATAGCAAAGCCTGTAGTGAGATTATCCACACCCATCTTCCGCTGGGC
Organism: Temnopleurus reevesii; assembly: GCA_036244855.1. Classification (NCBI taxonomy): domain Eukaryota; kingdom Metazoa; phylum Echinodermata; class Echinoidea; order Temnopleuroida; family Temnopleuridae; genus Temnopleurus; species Temnopleurus reevesii. Next base: position 226,232 of record BQKZ01000205.1, on the reverse strand, counting down.
TCGTCTGTTTTTCTGCATGAGTGCAACAAGGAAGGTGGCTCCGGCTTTCTTTCCGTCCTCATCATCATCTTCATCAAGATCATCTTTGTCATCTTCCTCTTCCAAGATCAGTAGGAATTGAGGATTAATCCAGAATGTGTCTGAAAACAAGATTTATCAATTCTAAGTCCATTAGTTTTATCATGTAAACTCAAAGATAAATCTGACTTGACCTTTGACTTGCAATCAAATATTCTATAAATGTCGCAATTAAGCTTAACAAGTATTGGACAAGTCAGTGACAAGTCCACTATTTTTTCAAAGCAAGTCCAATATTTCCTGTTTTCCCCAGAAATGAGACAACCAATACTATCATCATCTACAAAGAATTTCAGAAATATTATTTCACTTGTTCCATCTCTTCCTCTGAGCCTGCTGCACTTCTGTAAACTACAATATACCTTATCTTGGATTGTGTACTCGATGCATTTCAAATAAGTTCTTTCTTCTTCTTTATTCCAGTCAATAGTACACACAAAATTGAATAATTTCACAAATCTTGGAATTATCATAACCTCAATGTAACACTCAGTTTAAATGCCTGAAAATGTTAATTGAAACAGCTAACACTTTTATCATTTCATCCGCCTGCTAAACTGTGATCACAGCATATGATCAGTATGCTTGGGTTTATAATATCACTCTGCATGTCTTTGTAACATATGCAAGTGTTGCACACATCAAAACCTGACCAAGATTTGGTCTGTATATTATCATATAAAATATATTAAACATTCATCAGTATATAATGTCACTGCATGCATACTCCTTTTCAGAAAGAATTAGTTCTGTTGAGATGTGATCGCATAAACAATCATAAGAATCCTGATTTCAATTTTTGTTTTCATTTCTTCTAAAAAAAATCTTGACTCAAAAGTTGATGCCAATGTGATTTTGAGAGTGAATTTCAAGTTTAACCTCACCAGGAAAGTTTCGGCATCCACCAGCAGTTGCTCCTCTCTGCCATTTTCCATCCTTGACAATAGCTTCCCACTTCCTCTTCTTCTTGCCTGTCATTACGTCCATGGACAAGTGACACACATCTACTCTCTCATAGTTCCTCAAGAAGTCACTGTACTCCATCCTGCAAGGAGACCATTATCAAGTATGCAAATCATCATTCATATAATAATAATAATAATAATNGAGATTGGCAATAAAATCAAACTTTATTACAGGCAACGACAATATATCCAGGAATCTTTTTTTTTTAATTCACATTGAAGATGCATTCATGAAATAACTTGAAATAGAAAAGTAAAAAATGTTTTAAATGGAAATTTTGTCCTTTCAAGGGTAAATCATTATTTTCAATAACAAAGTGTCCATAGCACATTAAACTCTAACAGAATGAAATAAAAGTTTAATAGAAAAATGCTGCAATACTTTACATGAAATTTTTAACAGAAAAACAATCACATTGGATATTGACAAGACAAAATTTATCATCAAAGTAGTTTGTAAGCAAAAAAATTGCCTTTTGTTACGACTAGCATGAATACAACAAACACAAAATGCCTGCTTGGACTAAGACAGCTATTGCATGAACATCAAAGCAAATTTTTGGGAAAAGGTTTAAATTCAACAACAGAAAAAACAACAACAAAAAATTTGACCTAATCTGGAAATGACAAAGTTATGACATGAAAAATAGCATTTTCGCTACTTTAAAAGCCAAATATGTCCTCTTTGAAGAAAACTAGATCTTACATGGTGTAGTAAACATTCAAGGAGGTTTGCAGTTGCACCATCTGGTGTAGGGTTATCGATAACCCTACACCAGATGGTGCAACTGCAAACCTCCTTGTATGTCCTCTTTGTTTTATCAAAGGGTGACAACATCTGAAAATGCAAGCAGGATGTGTTTTAAAGTGATTTAAAATAATATCAAGAAAACACAAATCAGTAGAAAGAGGTGCCTGGTAATAAGAACCAAGAGTGAATACAATTTTAGGAAAAAAAATCAAAAGAACGTTTATTTTATTCTACTCTAAATATCAGATGCTAGAAATTCAGCAACATTGCTATAATGATCAAAAATAAAGTTTGTACTGGAAGTTTGCACTTTCTTGACAAGAGAAGGAACTCTCAAAATATATTCATTAAAAAAAATAGGAAAGAGAAAGAAATATTAATGAAATACAAATAGCTGCCTATTGATCAAAAGACAGGAATAAGCTTTGAGCTTTGGGGCTTTTATCAAAGGAGAATTTAATTCATTTTCTTACTGACCTTCTGTAAATTTCACATAAATATTATTCATGCAACAATAAAAAGAGAGATTAAACATGTTAATATGGTGGTTAAACAGAGTCGGAATACAAAATATATATGCTTATATAACTCTGGAATAATATGATCAGATCAAACAACATTCATCTTTCAAATTTCTGAAAAACATGCTTGTTAATTGGCATGCAAATTACAGCTGGATAATTGTATGTCAATGTCAATTGTCGAGATATGTGGTAAATCTTCAGTCATTCCTACCGGTATATATCACTTTAAAAAAAAA
>BQKZ01000205.1:132231-223032 GCA_036244855.1 Temnopleurus reevesii | reverse complement strand
CAGGGGAAGGACCGTACATAGCATGATGGACAAGGAGAATGATCTTGAAGACGATTCGTTTGTCAACTGGAAGCCAATGAAGTGATCGTAAAATTGGTGATATGTGGTCATATTTTTTTGGAGAGGGTCAGGAGTCGGGCTGCAGAATTTTGGAGTCGTTGGAGTTTCATGATGTCTTTTTGAGGAAGATTATAAAGCAATGCATTTGCATATACATGCCCAACTTTAAATAAATGGACTAATCAGCTTGCTTGCTTTTTTAAAATAGATCTCTCATTTCTGCAAAGTTCAAGAGGATGCATGAAGATAATGTGGGATAGGTTTATTCATAAAATTAACACTAAATTTGAGTTGACTTTAACCCAAATATGGCCGGAGGGGGGTTCTGTCACCACCTGGAAGTTCAACACAATATATCTGTGATGTGAGGAGGCATGATGGTAATGATTCATGAATTTCAAATATCGCCAATCTTTTGTCATCAAATTTGTAGTGACTACTCATTTGGTTTGGAAGCCATGCCCATATCAACAAAAATTGGTAGCCACAAACGACTCAAAATCATGATTTTGTGCACATTCTATGTGAATTACATTTTATTGGACAAAATCAATTAACTTTACTACAACTATGCTTTAAAAAGTTTCAGCAATAAATAAGATTAAAAAAGAAGAGAAACAAACAGAGAAATACATGAATGATTATTTAATAAAGCCATAACATAGGAAATTCATCCTGAAAAATTCAAGTTGAATCATAAGGAATGCTATAAAAAACATCCACACATAAAAAAATGCTAAGACTTGTATAATGCAAATTCGAGCATAAAGTACCTTTTTATGTATAAATTAGTATATCTTACACCCAAATATATTTAAAATATCATTATCCAGAGTAGGGTTAGTTTACATAATGATCTATAATGTTGAAGCGTGGAGTAGAGATTCTAACTCTCACCTTTCACCCAGAGGGGCCATGACATGAATTGCCTTCGGAAATAAATTCCTCCACATTGTGCTGCACTCAACACAAGTGAGGTTAACAGGTATCCACAGATGCCAACTGCTCTGGGGTATTCATGGGGTGTATTTTCATATGAATTCAAGGCTTTTATTAAAAGTGAATGAATGAGAGTATGGTTATTGCTGTCATGTTTACTCTTATTTTTCTTCAGCTGTTGCAATATTGACATTTTAATTTTGATCTCATGAATATTCTAGAACTGTTGGCATCACTGTAATGTTTATTCCTTAAAATGCCATTTGCTATGATGTATGCTGGGCTAAAGTCAGGGTAATAATACTGCATTGATTGCAGGGTGCTTAGAGACTTCTACTAAAGAGACATCAGACGCTATATAAATGCACAATATTATCATTATCAATATAATCTACTACATCCAAATAGCAAAGCTGTAAAAGGGTTAAATAAACTTTGGTGAGCTACTAGCATGCACTCACCAGAATTCACCATCATCTTCACTGACAAGTCCAAGGCTTTGACGCTCCCGTTGAGAAATCTGGTCCCATTCTCGAGACCTGCAACACAAGAAAAATAATAACAAAACGTTGAAAAAAATTACTATCTCATAGAGTGTTCATTACATTCATGTTGCATTCTAATGTTTATTTGATTCTGGTCACATTGAATAAAATGTGAAGATATTTTGGTATAGACTTGTTCTTCATGAGATAAGTTTAATGTTTCTGAAGGTATAATAATCCAAACTCTCGATATCTGAATACCTTATGTACTGAAAATGAATTAGTTGGAAATTGACTGCACGAAGATGAAATTTATTTTTCTCCAATCATGAAATCAGATAAATGTTTCCATCCTATTATCATACATCCAGAAAAACATAATATAAATTATATAAATTGTCAAATAATGACATCCTATGCATGAGTTAAATTTGAAGCGAGGAAAAATTACCCCCGGTGACCTATGATCATTGTTGTAATCATTAAAGTACATGAATTCTTGACTCTGTGCACTCGAAAAATATGCCTCTGCCATTATCCGATCAGGATAACCACTTTACATATTGAAATCGCAAATATTATTGATACTGTAAGCAAATGGAAATCATTGGGCATTATGTGTACTTTGTATCCCTCTGCAATGCCTTTTGGTTAGACCATACTTACTTGTCACTCCATGCCCCATTCCATTCCACTTGTCCCCATGGATTACGGATCCTGATCAGACGCACATCACGCCCTCGCACATTCACCTGCAATTACAACCATAGCCAAGGACTCAATATTTATCAATTGGATGATTTTGTGTTGGGTATATAAATAATTGAAATAATTCTTGCCTTATCCCAACATGGATAAACACTGATTGACAGTGCTTTACTGAGAAGTTGTGAAAAAAATTCACAGGCATTCTCGGGTAGGAATCGAACCCACGATCTACTGATGACTAGACAGGTGTCTTACCACTAGACCACCCAGAGCCGATGGAAGTGGCGGGCTCGATTCGTGTTATAGCAGCAGGTACTGAGTAAATATCAATTGAATGATTCTGAGTTGGGTATATAAATAATTGAAACAATTCTTGCCTTATCCCAACATATTGGGATTGAACGAGGTGGTTCACGTGCCATGGGTCTCGTCTGATTTTGCAAATACTAAAAAGATACAATGTTTGCTTCTCCAAAAATTATCTTTGAACTCATCATTAACAATGTGATACAACCTGAAGAATTCTAAAAAAAATAATTCATGCCAACCTGTACCAGCATATGCATGAGGTGAAAATTTAAATGAGGTGAATATTTGAATAGCGCAACAGCTGAACGAAAGTGAGCGTACACATGAAAACAATGACTCTAACTCATTCACTTGTGGTGAAAGCCTTGAATTCATATGACAATACACATCATGCATATTCCTAAATGGTTGGCATCTCTGTAAATTAGTGAAAGTTAGACAAAAACTATAGCCAAAGGACAGAAAAAGTGGTTACAAATCGTGTACAACCTGAAAACATGACACAGTTCGTACGAAAACTCAAGAAAAGAAAGAAATGATGTATAAAAGCACTGTAATAATAATAATAATAATAGGTCCATTTATATAGCGCAATCACTATATGCATATATTCTACTGCGCTTGATACTAGGTACAACAAACTGGCTTATCTTTCAAGTTTTAAGTTTGTTTACGCAGAAATCGAACCTAGTGTTACAACGTTACGCAACATTTTAAACAAGCAGGTCAGCCTCAAAACTGCTCCAAAACGTGATTTTGTATACAAGTCAAGGCAAATTGTGTTTTTCAATAATAATTCACATAAAAATTAATATTTTTGCTTTCAATGGCTGAAATCAATTCATTTTAGCACAATAATACTTGAAAAAACATTTGCAACAAATTTGGTTATAAAAATGAGAGAATGCACTGGCATCCCTTTTCTAGCAGCATTTCCCTAACCCTTTTTCACACCTGGGGCCTGAAATGTAAAGATATACAATTAATCATACGTGTTTGGAACAGATTTTGCAATAGACTCAGGATAAATATCTACTGCATGTTTCATGTTACGTGCCCCAGGCTCACTCCCAAGAGCCATTCTGCAACGCTCAAAGCGCCAGAAGTGGCCCGACAGCAACTTTTTGAGAACCCCTGGAGTAAATCAATTTGCATCTTACCTTCCTAACATCAGTGATAGTGTAGGCATGTCCAGCAATGAGCCCAGATGGAAGTTTGGCCTCAACTTGTCCTGGTTTGGCATTAATCGAACAACCGAGCTGAGAATCACTGTCATAGGCCTTCTTGAGTAGCTTGAAGAGACTTTTAGGACAATTCTGGGTCAGGTCATAGCTTTCAGACACACCACCTGTAAAGTCCTCCATTGCTTCGATTACATTCCCGCCCTTCAAGTTTTCATAACCACCATGGAGCCTGGACACAAATGCATAAATGACAATAAATTCCATTATATATGATTTAATTATTTTTTGTAGTGTAAAAATTCCAGTTTTTCCACAATATACATGAGGAACTTAAAATAAATATTTTGGCTAATTGATTTGCAATTCCATAAATATATAAGGTCAACCATTTTGTATTTCAAGCCCAAGATCACTTTTCAAATTCTTTCCTGTGATGAATAACTTGAGTCACAATCATTTAAAGGCATTCCCTATCAATGCAAAATCTCTGGTTTAAATGTATGTGGCACTTTTGATATATTCTGAAAATTTCTGAAAACATTTCCAATCTAAAAATGTTAAAACAGATCAGTGTATAGGAAGTAAGTGGCTCTGGGCCAGCAAAACAACCATGCTCTACTCACCAAAACTCCCTGCAGAGGTTTTTTTGTGTATCACACGTTGCTGTAAACTAAAACCGTCCAGCCTGACGCTCATAGAATATCAATGTTAAATTGATTCTTTCAGATCATTTTGCATATTTCTCTTTAGTATTTCATCTCTTATATCATAGACAGGATTAATGAAAATTCTGGTTGAATTGACAATTACATTATTATACATTTCAGAATATCATCCCCTTATGGTACACTGCCAAGATATAAACTTACTTTGCATAAGCCTTCTCCAAGAGGGCTCTCCAGAATTCATTCTTATCCTTGGAGTGCACAAAGACAAGACGACCATTGTACGTTGGCAGGAGATCATCGATCACAACTGTCTTCCACTTGCCATACTGCCAGAAGTTGAACTTGACGATGCCCAAGTTGAAGTTTTGGTCAGGGGGTACAACCTTCTCTAGAAGGTGCTTATCAAGGGAAAGTCCAGCAATGGCTGCAAGGAACCAGCAGTCACCTGAATATGATAAAATGACAAGATTATAATTATACAGTGACAACAGAAGCTGTAAGCTATACTTGATATAAATGAAGTGTTTATATAGAAACTTCGATAGAAAAATAATAATATGAGTTGTCGGATTGAGCTAAGTGCAAGTAAAAACAGTTATCTCCATTACTGAAGCTCGAATTATGCACTGAAAAAAGAATATACTTATTTTCCCTAAAATTGATTAAAAGTATTTTTCCTGATGAGACATCAAATCTCATTAGACCACAGCCCTTGGAAAAGTTTTACAGGTTTTTTTTTTGTACAGATTATAAATTTTCAATTTTTTCTTTAAGTTTGGTATGTTCATGAAAGTATTTTTCAGGATGGAGTAAGCTGGCTATTATAGATGCATCACTTTCACTTTCTATCACCGTTATTGGACTGAGTCATAATGCGAATTCCACAAATTGCTGTATTTACAACCCATAAGATAGTTGTCACTCTTCACATCTCTTTACTAAAATGGACTGTCATCATATTGCATGTGTAGACTCAATCTTGAAGAGAGCATTTATTAAAACAGATAATTAAAGTACGTAAAATGTCTTTCTTCACAAGTACGAGAAAATCTCATCCATCAATGAAGGGGGTTTACATCTCCACCTTTTTGAAAAGAACTTCATTTTCAAATCTAATGTGTTTGAAATTACTTATACGTTCAGCAATTTTTTAAAGCTTTCCTTGCTGGCCTGAAAACCATATCCTAAAAATATAAGTGCCCATTCACGTGCAATACTCAACAACTATGGGCCGAATCAAATATGTATTGTCACACCAGATTGTACGCTGCAGTTCTCATGAATTAGGGATCTATCATACTTAAATCCAGCACTTGTTAAGTGACAATAACTACTTGCAATCAGCAAATGAAATTCTCATGTTTTAAAAGTCATCTTCATATACTAGTAATAAAAGAGAGATCAATCTCACACCGGCCAATTTTACAGTTGCATTTTCTTGATGTTCCGCTTGTACTTGTCTTCAATCAAAAGTTCAATTTCTATTTCTCATTACAGGTAGATTTCAGTGGCATGGATGAGGGACCTAAGCGGTGTTTCACCAAGTCGATATTAAAGTTACGCATGACTTTAAGATCGCCTGGTATCAATTCTTCTTGCGCTGAATGCGCGTACTTTTATGAATTATACGCATAAGAAGTGATACCAGTCGAACGTAAAGTCGTGCGTAAAGTCTTTCTTATCTTGGTGAAACACCGCCCGGGAGCATGATGTACAACTTTAAAGCGAAGAATGAAATGCAAGGAAAATTATTACAGATAAGCTGATGAATAGAAAATAACCATGCTGATTAATATTCTATATCAAATATAAGACTGCTTTCACCTTGACAGAAATTGTTTTAAACAAGTCTCCTTGAGGTACAAAAATTGTGTTTTGCATCTAAGTTTAACATGAAATTTTACATCAAAATCTTTCATCAAAAATATTTCATAAACACAAACTATTAAGAAAATCTAATTATTTTCATATATTTAATCTTAATAAAAAATTATTGGGATAAAATAGAATCTCTGCTCACCCAGCTCTCCTTGTTCAATGTCAAATCGGCTGGCACCACCCACATAGAGCTGAGGGTTATCTGTGATTTCCTGGAAAAACAAAATAAGTAAAAATCATTATCACCAGAGTCCTTAAACAGTAGTTAATATGATTGAAAATTAATAAATTGAAGTCATGGGTAAAAGTAAAGCACACAGGGGCTTGGCAATGTCATCATAAAGCATAACCCTAATCCCTTTGGATTTGTCAATTACATTAGCAAACAGATGAACAGTGCATTACTACATAGTCAATCTTTTGCCAATAAATATATGAATAAATCATGAATTAAAGTTCTGAACATCCTAATCATTTGTGTAGGTGTAGTCATATTCCCGAGAGACAAATTAGAGTGGAGTTCTCCTTTAAAATATTGATATACAATGATGCAATGTAAATTGATTTTTTTTTCCATTTCTTACTGTTGTATTGATCCGTTTCATACATAAATCATGTAATGAAATAATGTCTACTACAAACAATTTTATTGGTTTTTCACCATGCATGTTAACTGGAAAGGGTCTGATACGATACGTCTAAGCACAGAAATCTGACATCACTAAATGTGTAATTTACTGATTTACGCACACTTATGTGCTGGTCCCATTTTTAATATGAATTCTGCACAAAATCTGCGCATATTGTAAGCGTGAGTACATTTGGTGATGCCATTAAAATACAAGTACTTGTGTAGTGAACAAGGTATTATACACATAATTCCATTGTCTAATTTTTTTTTCAGTGGAGGAAATCAAGAGAATAAATTGATACATGAGATTTGAGCTTTTACATAAATTTTGTTTGAGTGTAAATAATGTAAGATGAGGACCTATCTGTGGGCACATGGCATCAATGAGTGACAGGCAGTCATTTTAAAGGGGAAAGGAATGCCGCGCAGGGACCCTTCAACTCTAGCTCACATCCCTCAAATGCCATGTTTGGAAAGCTGGTATGCAGAGAATGGTATAAGGGGGATTGGCTTCGGTGGCTCTTGGTCTGCATCTTGCGGAAGCCAGGACTTTCATTAAATGCTTGACCATGCTGCAGAAACAAACTGACCATTTCGATAATTCATTTTAATTTCTTTTATGACAGCCATGAATGGATTTAATAGGTGAATGTGACTCTTTTTCTAATTGATAAATGTTGGACTTTCGGACCATGATGCAGACATGGAATGACCTTTCAAGTTGACCATATAGAAAATATTTGTTTTATTGTCTGCATCTGCAATGCAACTAAATTGAATTAGGCATTCATATTTGATCATTAGGTTTGAATAAATAAAAACAAAAAATGTCTGGCTGGTAATTGAACCTAGTGCAGGTATGAAGTGACCATTCAAGTTAAACATGAGAAAGGAATTTTTATTGACTAAATGAACTGCTCAAATGATTCATTGCTGATTGATCATTCTTTCAGTGTAACATCAAATATAAATTCCTGATCTTTTGTGCTGAGTTTTTACAATATTATCAAATCATTTTTCTACAGCTAAGAAGAGATAGGGAACATTCTTATTCAGATTGTAAATAAAACAAGCAATGAAACTGAATGAGCTCTCATCATAATAGAATGTAAAAGTTGAACAAAAATGATAACAGAAGAAAAAATAAACCTGTAGCAAAAGTATATAGGCTGTTTTGTCTGTTAAACAGATCGGTATAAATATTTAGAATTTGATAGATACATTAAATTGAATTAAATTAAATTAATTTTTTGATGTACCTCGCGTATGCAAGTCTTATATATAAATAACTGCAGAGGTGTGTGAATGTGAGTCTAGAAGCATTACATGCAGAGCTGACAGCTCTATCATCAGCACAACTCCATCTATAACAACCAAGCTGTGGTTCTATGATGGATTGATACCAAGCAAAGTCTCAACACTCTCTTGATTAATACATGATGAGAAGAGCATTCTCATGAACTCCAGACTACATCATTTCAAATAAGAACTTTAACAAAAATGCACTGACCAAGAGATTTTGACATCTTTAATATGTAAAAGAACCTTTTGTAAAGAAAAATTAGTAAAATATATTCATTTTTAGGGTGAAAAGAAACAGAAGACAATTTAACCTCTTGTCTCCTATTTTTTTCTTACTCTGTCTCTTTGAAACTATTTCTTTTCCTTCTTATATCTATCATCCAAGTCTCAATCTGTATCCCTCATGTTTTCTCCATCTCCACCATTCTTCCTTATCCCCCATCTCCCCCTCTCTATCTCTCTCTCTTTCTCTCTCTCTCTCTCTCTCTCCCTCTCTCACTGTTCTCCCCTTTCAACTTCTTCGATATTATTTACTTGAATAACCTCTATGCTCTGTTTTACTCTCAAACATTCCTCTCTCATTCACTTCCTACACCTCTTCTTTCAACTCTCCTCTTATCTCCCCTCTTCTCTATCTATTTCTCTCTCTCAATCTCTCTCTCTTTCTCTCAAAGTACTCATACCTGATGAGGCATTATCCATCGTGATCTACGGAAGCAGATGTCGGCCTCCAGGAACATATTAAGATAGCATGATTGGTTATGGCAAGAACATGCTAGGCATGATATAAGCAGAAGAACCGTACAGTGATTTGGTTTTGAATGAAGGAATGTGTGATTGTATCTTCTCCACATGGCTATCTTCTATTGATATGCCTTATAAGTATGTAACAGTCTTGACATTTTTTCTCTATTCCCGTCTGCCTATCCCGCTCTCCCATCTTTCTCTCCATCCCTCTTTCTGTTTTGTATTCAATAACTTGAATTGACTTCTTCATCTAATACTGTATTTAATGCATAATTTTCGATTCATTTTATTGAACCGATGAATTCATTATGTTATGACAGATTTTTTCCAGGTGTTCTTATATTCTATCATATATGCTTTAAATGAGTCAATCCAAAGTTCTGGTAAATACATGTTTGTCAGATTGACTTAATAGCCATGGAAATCCATCTCAAAATGGAGACTACACTATGCTGTGATGTAAAGTAGTGCTGTAAAAAATCTCTCGTAAGAAATTGTCTAATGGTATCAGCAATTCTACATCTACTTGAGATATAGGTGTTTGGAGAGTAAGAATGCATAGTTCATCCTTGGATGGCAACACGGTGTGTTTTATTAAAATAAGAGGACAAAATAGGCCATATCTAATTAAATCATTCACGATTATTTCATTCATGCAAAGTCCATTTCAAACTATCCTGCTCCTATACCATAAGTGAAATAAAATATAGTCTTTTTTAGGAAAGCACATTGCCACTGTGACCTTGACTAAAATCCATGGGGTAATTACCTTTAACACATGAATCTACTTGATATGATGTGATGAAACCATATGCCCCATGGTGTTACAGGCAAAGATGTATCATGAGGTGTTATCATGGCCACTAATTCTACATCTACCACTGATATCAGAGCAAGTTAAAATTACTTTCAGCTTCGGCTGGGCATACAAGACAGCCAAATCATGTCAATTTAAAGGTCAGTGCCGTAATCAGGCGTACCTAATGTTTCATAACATCAGCAGTGTGACAAGATAGCAATGGTAATAGTGCATCTGCCTGGGTAGCACTGCTCCAGAATACAGTCAGAGTTCATGTGACAATACTAATAGATGCAGGCGTCATATAGAGATGAATAGTTGTGGTCGATGATGTATATCAAAGCTATGAGTTGCATCTCCCCCATGCAATACTAGCCGCATCATCTATCACATAGGAGAATGTTGATTGAGATTACAACTTCATGAATGTACCACTTAAACCAACAGCACATTCATCTCAATTAGTCTTGTATATCTATTAACAACACACTGAATATCTTATTTACCCAGGTTTAGACATAATAGTGCAAAATTCCATTTGAATACTTGGAAAATATTAACAATCGTATTTTCTATTCACATATTTTCACTAAAAACAAGAAAAGGGTAAGAGAATGAAAAAAAAGGACAGTGTGAATTTTGTTTTGGGATTTCGAGTTTCCCACAATTCCAATACACACTGTAGTGAAAAACAACAAAATTCTTGGTCCTCCATCCACATAATCTTTTCAAGGGATAATCTTCTTGAGGGGATAATCTTTGTGGTCAACTTAATACTTTGTTTCATATAAAGGCTTACAACATACCACATATCAGTGAAAGGACATACTGTTTTGCGGAAGTTGCTAAATATTTACATTGTGATTGTATGATTAAACATGTGAGTGTGACTGTGATCAATCTTAATAAAAGTGAAAAAAAAATGATAGCCAATCAACAATCTTTTTGTAATTATTGATCTTTAACTCAGTCAAACCATTTAACTATCATACTACATCAACAGTGACTTCATGCAGCATAATTCGTCTGGTGTCATCCTAAGGCCCGAGTCAAATTATCAGCACGATTCAGGTTACGCATAACAACCCCAGCACAAAGAGTTGTGTTGACTCATGTTCGGTCGGAGCTTCTATGTGACTGGGACTTTAAGGGGTTATCATACATCCATCCAGGGTCTCCATGTTTTGCACTCCTATACTACTCTATGTATAGGATCTGATATTGATAGATGACAGCCTCTTACATATGTGTAGCCATTGTGACTTAGGTATGATATCACACTTTGTCTTACACTGCAACACCAATACCCCAACCCTAAATCTTGACAAATTTAATTTGAAAGTGCCAGGAACACACAACCAATCTGACTTACTGGATTTATTGGTCAGAGGCGGTTCTCATTATGATGACCTGGGCATAAAAGTTATCATAATCTCGTCAACACTTAAATATCCATCCATACATTTATCCCGAGCTGCCCCAATCTAATCATTGTACGGCTGCATGAATTCACAAATACACAGGGTATGATAGACAAACCTATCAAGACCTCTGCTCTGGGACCAATTGCATAAAATGGTCTTAGATATCCTCTTCTTGCTAAGATGTTTTAACTTATTGTGCCACCCTTTTAAACATGGATATTGCTATGTTAGGAGGATGGCACAAGAAGTTAAGACGTCTTCGCAAGAAGAGTTTAGCTTAGACCATTTCCTGCAATTGGGCCATGGTGCTTTTGAAAGTATTTGAATTCGAGGCCAAGATTGTCCTCAACAATCACAGTGTATTTCTATAAAAAAAAGTGTTTCAAACACAAAAGCTTCACAAACTTTTGAAATGTCAGTGTTCACTATAGCAACACTTCCACATCTACATGAGATGTGTTTATTCTGCTAAGCCACTACAAGGATTTATGACATAAACAACTCATTCTAATTAGAGACTATAGAGTCAATGAAGGTAGGACTTCAAAAGAAATGTCAGGATATACATAAAAATCTCAAAATCTCTCTGAAAATAAGATATTTCCTACAAAAACAGAATTTCAGCTTTGAAATAAGTTAAAATTTGTGCATATGGCTGTCGCTGTAGACTACTTCATTTTCACTAGAGATAAATGAGTTGATTGGTCTGTGGTATGGTGCTAGACTCAACATATGCTACATCTTTCCTATGCCTCATTACTGGGTATGAATGCAGCAAGCAGTAAGGGGATAACAAGGTTATATTACATTCCACGGTCTGTTTTTCATGTCACACGTAACAGATAGGAAATACTTGTGCATAATTAATGATATCTTCCCTATCAGCTTTGTTCTAAATTAATCTGTTACACTTTAATTTGTATTTGCGGACCAATCATGTCTAGTAATTAAATGCTATGATTATAAGAGGTATTCACTGGACGTATGAATGCATAAAGCTGGTGAGTTTGAGATTTACCAAGCTCAGATCTTATCTGCTATCTAATCCTAAAATCTCACAATATCAAAGACTGTTATTTTATTAATTTTGACTACTCCTCTGGTTCAGAATAAAAGGGCTTGGTTTGATCTCCATGACAATCGCACCCATCAATCTCCATCCATTCAATACACAATGAAACTTGACAGAAGATAATGCTTTTTTAAAAGATCATTCCAAAACCAAATATACCACAATGATGTCTTCTTACAATACATGGCCTTCACCTGGATTGCTTATACCATATTCATGATTCATCAATTATATGGTACATCAGTTCCTGATAACTTCTTCATATTTTTTAAATTCAATGTCAAATAGATGGGTGTAAAACATCAATCTTATCTAAAATTTCATTAGAATATCAGTCAACAATAAATAACCTTCATTAAGAGTACTTACAAAGGTTAATTAAAGACTGAGTATTTCATCCCTGAATGATTTGTTGGAATAATTTCAACAAATTCATATAGCATCCTCAACTCTTAAAAAATCAGAATAACATAATATACGTATTGTGCATTAGATATTCTGAGGTATGAAGTGTATGCATTATAAAAAAAAAGTTGATCGATACAGTATAGGCTGTATACTTCTGAAGATGAATATAGTTCTGATTAGCAAAAAATATAAGTAGAACTTAACAAAACATATGTTGGTATTGTTTTCATGTAACCATATACATGTACATGTGTCAAGCATCCATTAATTCGTAATAGTGTATGGTATACAGTAACACCAAAATTGCAAAAACAGCTTTTGAAATTCAGTGATGCGATGATAAATGAAATCCAGGGTCGGTCTATTCATTTATGCTACAGTGTACCCTGCTATCGGCAAAATGTCCATCGTGCAATAACCTTGTTATGTATCAGTGATTAAATATAGCTCATGGTTGTGCCAAATAACCTTGCTACATTACAAGTTTTCTCACAAGGATAGATAGACAATCATTATCCTTCCTACATCATTGTCAGAGATCCCAAATGTTCTCGAATATGTATGATGGACATTAAAATGCTAATGACTGAGGTAACAAATGAGCCAAATATTTTCTCATGAGGGAAAGCATATGGGTATTGTTGTCCTGATTTCTCTCATGAAAAAAATATTTGGGTCTGCCACTGATTGATTAATATGTCTAATTTCTACCCTCAATCATATTCAATAAGTGTTAGCATCTCTGCAATGTGATCTAGCACCAGTATGAAACTATCCTCAGATCTAATTTACTTTTATCATGAGTAGGGTACAATGTACACCTACATTAATTGATTAGAATTTGACAATTAATTAAGCATTTGCATGTAGTTTGGGTTGATGGTTATGGTACAGTGTAGCAGGACTTGTGATGTATTCTTGAAAAATTGCTCTTGTGCCACCAATCAACTGATTGTGACCTTTCTATACTTTACCCCCTTCTTGATACAACCAATATATCAGACATATCTTGGGAATGTTTATCTAAAAATACCACATGGTGGCTAAAAAAGCACAAAACAAATGACAAATGAGGTCAACATTTAAAATGTAGCACCTGAACAATCGCTTCAATTACTTATGTGAAAATAGCTCCAATTTGGATAAGGCTTCTCATGAATAACAAGTTCCAATAAATAGTCCTTGGTTTATCATTTAGATGCAAATGGGGAAGTAAACAAAATGCACTCCACTACTTTTCACTCTGTTCATTCAGATGTGAAACCCATTGCGATATCAGATCACAAATTGCCGATGGAAATGGGACTAAAAGCAATATACTGTGAAATTTACGAGATACGTTACTATTATTCTACCACAAATTTGGCAGTAACTGCATTTTAGCTTGCATTCAGTGGTTTCAATGCAACTGGCTCACATCAAGATTACAATGTGCCTAGATGTAAATATAACCCAATGTGCCCTACAACGATGGTAAAGTGAATTCATATTTGTCCAATTTCTTTGATGCAATGTGGTATTTAAGCATTTCAAAAGCACAGATTTCAGCATTTTCTGACCAGGAGGAAAGTTGAGAAAAACAGTGAAAACATAATGTACCTTCTCTGTAATCATTGTCCTCTTTTGAATTATCACTTTTCCTTTTTTGTTGTCATCAAACATCAAAGACAATCCCATGTCAATGAAGTGAATTCACCTACAGCGATGGAAACCATATGAAAAGCGTATCTGAACAGCATTAACTGAATTTTACTGTCCATTTGATTTTTAACACATCAACTGCTGTACAGTATGTCTCTTCAAGATACAACATGCCTGAATTGGTAGGAATTTGTTTATTCAACGAAAATGCATTCTTGGTTTTTCAACAACGTAAATATAAGATATTTTCTCATCCATTGTTGAAGCTTTTTCCCCATCAAAGTAAACATGCTTTGGTAGTAGCTCTGTATATTTACCAAATGAAAACAAAAATCTGTGAATGAACATTGAACTGAGATGACATATCTTCTATCTTATGTAAACACACCCCAATCACCAGGCTTTCACACTAGATTGTAAACCTTCCATCATACCCATACATTAATTTGCTAATTAATTAAAAATGGTTATGAACAATAAAGAATTTTATCCAATATTCAGAGCCTACATAGATCAGGAAGATACAGACATAATTGGGTGACTGAAAACTGACTGTATCAAACATAACTATATTAATCATACAATGTAAATCCTGAGAAAGAATTCCATATAATTTCTCACAGGTGTACAATCACTGGAGTTTGAAAGAATTCTATGGTTTGATTTCCTGACAGTTCAAGGTGGTGTAAAAGCAATCCAAACAGGTACATATACCAGCTATACACTGAGGGGGCAGGGTAAGGAATTCAAATAGGAAAGCACTATAGGATCCCTGACCCATGTCAATATGAAATGTCAAATCAGAATGGTCGTATGAACACCCATAATGGCTGGCACCATGCGTGGGTGAAATTGAGAATTCACATCGAACAAATAAACATGTAAATGTTTCATATTCTCCCTTGAGAATAAAGATATATGAAGGAAGCGTTGTATTGTGTGGCGATATTACAGAAGTACTGCATGGAAATGTAAAATGAATTTATTTTAATGTAGTATAATTTGACTGATAATATTGGTGCTATGTTTATTTTCACTTATATATGATCAGAAAACAGCGATAAACGCGTTCCTTATTCTAATTTTGTGCAAAGAAATGTTGAATAAAAAATAGATCACAGAAAGTAGGCATACATCATAAACTCCTCACCCACATTTTATAGACCATTTTGAATTTGAAAGAAGATCAATTGAGATGAAACACTTGTAAATAAAATCAAAATTGTTTTTCACCAAGCCATATTCACCTGTCATCTTTAATTTCAATACATTTCAGGTCTCAATCACAACCTTCCATTTCATATCCTCCCACACATATAATCAGATTTGAGGGGGCACTGTAATATCTTTCTGGTATGGAAATCGTGTCTGCCCTCTGGGTGCTCAATTTTTATCTAACACTCCTACCGCTTGCTTACTACTCACGTGCATCGTTTGTGTGTGTGTGTGTGTGTGTGTGTGTGTGTGTGTAGGGGGGGGACTTATTTGTATTATTAAACCCTATTTTCCAAGTCCTGGTAGCCCTCTAAAACTAACTGTATAACTGTTATTTAGTTTAAATGTCTATTTGCCAAATAGATAATAATAATATGATTTTATGAACTTCCTTAGTTAATATTTCTTCATGCTGTTTACTATCATGTTTGAGCTGTGCTCATGATAATTAGTATTTGAGAATACAGATTACATATAAACTGCATATATATGTTGAAGTGGGGGTGATATATGTGGGCAGGAATAGACTAAAGGTTACAGTCACACCATCAACAACCTTACATGTATATAAGCACCCTAAATCAACAATCTGATCACTATTTTTCGTTCTTGCTTTAACCACAGATACAATTCATATTTAACTGTTGTAAAATTGTGTCACATCTTGCTAATGCAACTTTGGTTTCAAAGTGAACAAATATGTGATATGTAAAATACTTTCCTGACAAGATGATTGCAACGTGGAGATAAGATTCATTATTAGAATTATTTCAAACAACTTGTTCATTAAATCATTCTATCCTTCTAGTACCACTTTATACTTACTATGTTAAATTGTTTTTCGTTCCTGGTAATGTTATATTTGATATAATAAATAATGACAACAAATTATGCATATGACTGTAAATATCTATGACAATGCAGGGGAAATTAATTGGAATGTTAATTCAGCCAATTTCCAATGAAGCCCAGAGAGGACACAGCAGTCATTAATAAGTATTTTTAATGACTTTGCTTTCATCCTTTGTCTTCAATTTGACATCCTTTTTACTCAATTTCACACCCCTTTTTCACATCACAAAATTTAACATTTTTGTGTTGTGACTTTTATCATGTCAAATCAAGAAAAAAGGGACACCAATTTTAGCACCTAAATAATCTCTGGGTCACCATAGAAGTAGGCTCTCCCTTTCTAAGAAGTCTTCCTACATTTATTGTCAGGCCTTACTAACGAGACCTTTCACAATCGTAATCTCTTTCCAAAATATTGCTCTTACTCTCTTTAGGTTATTGAAAAAATAACATTATCTCCACTGGATTCACAAATTGTTCCCATGCAATTCACTTCATCAGGTACCCCTAACCCTTTATTTGAATGCAAACAGAATAATATACCGACCCTGGGAGTTAATCTATGTTTTATTCCACTGATTCACAAAGAGAAGCATCAAAGTAAAATCCACTATAAAGTTGGATTCTATATATTAAGACAACGCATGAGTCACTTCATTATCAAACATAGGGGGTGTTGCTCAAAAGTTGCAATTGATCGCAAGTTGCAGTTGATTGGAACGCGCCAATAAAAGTCACTGTATCATGCGTCTTTTGTTAAATTTGCAGACCGTGCGCGAATGAAATTGCGCGTTACAGTTTGCAAAGTTGCAGTTGATTTTGAACAACACCCCAATAGGAACGCTACATGTACATGTAGGGTTATTTTTCCAGATTTATTTTAACAAATAGCAATAATTTCATCTGTCAAAAATCACTGGAAATAAATTTAAAGGATGTCAATCTCTAAATAAATTCTTAATGAGGAATTCATAGCCCTTTTTATGATGCATTTTTAGGGATTAGTTCAGTCCTACATGTAGATGTATGTATGTGCAAACAAATTTAATAAATCATTGAAGTCCTTCTTTGAAATAATCTAATAATGACTGTCAAACATTTCATTTACTGGGTCAGACATCTCTCCAAACTCACAAATGAATAGGTAAACCATATAATTACCTTTTTCAGGTTTAATAGTCAGACAGTATTGTGTAAAAAATGTTCATGATGTGCTTGGGGGTATTAATTCAAAAGATTGAATTCCAAATCTAACTTCGAACGAAAAACCGTGAGTGGGTGGACTTTTGTGTAAACATGGACTCTTGTATCATTGCTGCTCCCAATTCAACAGGCATGAACTCCATACAATTCTATTCACAACTCACCTATTCACTATTGTATGCTCCCCCTCAAATCAAACATACATGAAGGCAATTTACCCTCTCAATTTCTTAACATTTTCACCCTCTGATCCTTCATGCTTGCCAAACATGATTGATCAAAATCAAACGGATGGGGGCGGGTGGACAATGTAAAAAGTATAATACACACACTGTACATGTTGTACTAGTATTTGAAGGGACATTGATAAACTTGTAATGTTGTATACGACATCTACATTCTTAAAAGTTAGCTATGCCATCCAGATATACTTTTCAAAGGGTAGGAGTTTCTAGACATGAAACGGCCTTCAGTTTTCATAGGCTATGTTGTCATATACTTTGCCACATTGGACAAATAAATCAGGACAATTCATACTATGCGGTAAAAGAGAACAAATCAGGCAAATGGATAAAATCCTATGCGATGCTAAAAAAATAATTTACGAGTTGGTCTAACAAAGGCCCTACAATGAAAATCTAAAAATTTGGGCATAAAGGCAACTTTGCTGTATACATATTTGGAATGAGCATGCATGTACATACTACATCTATGGAATGAGGGTAGGAATTTAATCGCCTCATCTTGTGAAAAATTTGGATGATCAATAATTCCATCGCATTCATATGAAGAAAAAAATGAATGCACATTCACAGCTTAAATAAATATCATTCCAATCGATTCCCGGCAACTACAAAGAGCAAAATATTTAAAAAGATGCTTTTTATATGATAGAGCAGGCAAATATGTGAATGGTATGTATCACAGTATTCGGTTCTGACAGGTCACAACCGCAAGTGCCCTACAATATATATATGACTACAACATATGACTATATACCTCTCTCTTGATTGGTAGGCCTCTGTAATATGTTAATGGGCAGAGTAGACAGTCCATGCATTTATAACAGGCCAAATTTTAAAAGCTCTGATCTATGGCTGGAAACGCATCATTAGGAATTGCTTCACTGGCCGAGTGCTTAATTCATTATCATTGACATCTCAAGCAAAAAATGTGTAAAATTCCCAAATGAACGATGCAAGTGATTTTTTTTCAAAAACTATATTTTGATCATTGATATAACATATGGATTATTTATTATTTGGGAGAGAATTAATAACATTATTAAGTGTAGCATTATATCAGGTTTCACCTGTGTCTGTTTCAACGTCATGGGTGATTTCTTCATGTGCAGAGAGAAATCTAAAGAAAACAAAACAATGGGCAGATAATTCAAATCGCAAAGAAAAGTTGCTATGCCTGACAAAAATAAAGTCTGTATGAAGAATAAGCATTAAAATTCATATAGCATCCTAATCACCAACTTCTAAGAATCAAGTCAAAAGGGCCATATAAATCTCAGTATTTATGGATGACATGTGTTAATTACCTACATAAGCATCGCCTTTGAGCTGGCTTGATATCTACAATTGTAATTGAAAGATTGTTATTTTCATTCTGAATCCTTCTGTTTTTCAATCCATAGTTGCGTGAATGATTAAAAGCGAATCTATATTACAGAGATGCCACTGCTCCAAAATATGTATAAGATTTATTTTCATACGAATTCAAGGCTTTCATCACTTTTATAAATGAATGGCCGAGAGCAATGCGATTGTTGATGTGTTTTTTATCACTTTTATTGAGCCGTTTCATTGATCATATTAATTTTTGTCTCGTGCATATTCCCGAAATATTTTCAAGTTTGTAAATATATCAAATCAAGAATTATCACTCTATCACATACTCTACATGAGCCTATTCAGTGAGCGGTATCAAAAACTGTCAAAACATACTGTAGCTTGACCTTTTCTTATTCTAGGTCATAAAGTCGCTGGACAATTGTGGCACGTTTACACACCAAGAACACCCTAGGTATCAGATATCAAGGCCATGGTCCATTCAGAATTCTAAATGACATTTCTACTGTCCTATTCAACCGAGTTTCTCATATTCAATTCCGGCAAGAAAGGGAATCGATGTGAACGAGTTTGTTATAATATCCCACAGGCATACAATGTATACACATCCAGCAGCCATCAACTTTGCTGCACTATAGCACACTACACAAACTCAGCCGCATGCCAGCGAGCTCCCCAGCTTTATACGAGTGGGTGTGGCACTCCCGCTCCAATTAACCAACACACTGGCTGTTTGCTTACAAGATGAAAATAGCATATTGCACTGGCTGCGCCTAAGCTGCTTCCAAATAAATAAAGGTTGGTTATTGGAATGGCTGATGATGATATGTAAGGTGAATGAGATTGGGGACTATATAGTTGATTACGGCTTGATGAAAATACATTAAAAAAAATTGTACATCTATTACCAATAATTGATCTAACTTATACCTGAAGGGACTTTCATTTCATTAATGACAAAACATTGCATCTTTCAGCATCAAATTCTAATCTTTGAAAAAGATATGCAAACATGATGCTGCTTTCCAAATATACTTATGGAGATCATTCATATGTGAACAAAATGTAATACGAACAGAATATTGACTGCATACGTTGATGACGTTTGAATGAATAAATTTCATTACTACTGGGGCTTTGAACTTGGTTTAAAGCATGAAATTTCATTAAATATCATTAACTTTTAATTTCATTGCTGCCTCCTGATTCCGGTCAGCGAGGAATGCCAGGCCAATTCATCAACAAGGATACTCAACCAATTTGGCTATAATCTAACAATTAGAGCAAGGGAATTAAAGTGGTGCATGATCGCGAATTGACAATAGGTTTGTGAGTCATGAGGTAACAAATAATGGATAAATCACTCTACAGCGTACAAAAATAGATTTCCTTATTTCATTTATATAATTCCAATTTCATAAACAATCACAGACTGATATTTGTATTCCACCCTAGCAAGTTTAATCACAATATATTAATATTCAAAGAGCTATTTTGCATTATTACACCTTACAGCACGGATACCTTATTTGGAGCATCACTTCATTCCTGGAATTGCTTTCTGCCGATACCCATTCATGTCACCTGGGTTCAGTGCAGCACTTTCGAGGCACTGTTATTTTTCATGCAATACTTTGGCATTGACTCTCATATACCCAAGACTGTCGGGCACAGACTGAGGAAAGGGTAATTATTAATATACGTCCGCCCTCAGGGATGATGCCACTTTTGCTTTGCTGAGTTGAAGTAGAAGTGCTCCAGCCAGGGGGTGATTAATAATTAATTCCCATGGTGAAGTCTAGCCTAACAAGCGCTAAAACAGCAGTGACAACTGACATTCACATTATTACTACACAGGTCTCCTTACACTTCAGAGGTGAGAGATGGATAAAATGAGATCCATTGAATTCTCAGAGCTCTAAAAATTATTGAAGACACTTCTACATGTAAATCAAACAATAAATTGAAATTGAAATTCAACAGGAAGGGCAAAATGAAAAATCACATTTGAAATAATCAAGAAGAAAAAACATATACATGAATTTGATCACACAAGCATATATATATGTAGGCCCTACATAATCCACTGTAAGAATCTTCCGCCAAAGCATGAGTGTGGTATTTATGATTTGTATACGAGGCTAGGAAGCTAAATAATATGCCAAGCGATTGACCCTCCCAAATGAATGGCTTGCCAACGGCTATCGTAATGCAATTACTGTATGAGGGTCATAGGGGGTACGGAGTCTATCACAAGCTAGGCGATATACTAATGAATGCTTTTGCTCATTCACAAAAAACAATGTATGGGTAAAATAAAGAAAATCATGTTGAATGCTTGCACAATGCATTTGATGCCCCCACTACCCCTAAAAAGAAAAAAAAAAACTGTTGCTGAATAAACTAAATGAAGAATTAGTAATTGTTTGACAGAGGTGTAAATACATGTATACTTCCATGGATTAATTACATGAACAGAGTCAGATCCTGGCTAAAAAATTTCAGTCTTAAACAGAGAGAAGTAGGCAAGATGATAAGGAAAGACTGACAAGAGAATGAAACAAAAGAAGAATGTCAGAGAAAACGAGGAATAAAAGAAAGAGAGTGTGTGTCAATGCAAAATATATTTGATGACGGCCTGTGGTGTATGCACAGTCATAATCAGGTAATTATGGAATGGGTTTAATGAATATTTCATTAACCACAACTTTCATTACAGCAGGCAATAACTAAGTGTAAATCCAACTACATACTGCAGGCCCCAAAGCTCTTCATATTAAATGAGCATTATCAAATATGAGGATGCATATTGCAGACCAGACTATGTTAGTGCATTTCACCCGAAAGTATGTAATCTTTCGGTCTCCCTCCTCTCCTCTAATAGGTTTACAGCTGCATTAGTTGTGAAGAATGTACAATTTATCAAAATTACAGATGGGAAATTTTGAAAGAAAAAAGGGGACTAGAAAAACAGCACGGTACAAAATTATTCAGTGTTTATGATTATGATCAAATGACATGAAAGACCATCATTGTAGGATTCCTATCTTAATTGCTCTCTTGAACACTAGTCGTTCACTGGCGGCAAATAGCAATTTTTATAGACCAATAGAATGGTATATGGAATAATACATTGCATGCATTATGATAGATACAGCTTGACATTGACTTTCTGAGTCTAACTGGATCATTGAATACTTTAGTCTGACCTTTTGACCTCAGCTATCTCCCAGGGTAGTCAACCTACAGAACTCAGAATGAACTCAGAACGGAAAGAATTCAAATTCAATTTCAGGCCTCACCTGGGGCAAAGGGACTGACGACAAGCTCTTCGGAAATGCCCGTCTCTTACATACATTTTGTTTAACATATACATGCATGCTTACAGATATATATTTTGTGAAAGAACTGCTTCATTTGAAAACGCTAATCCTACTTTTAACAAGAGCAAAACTATTCTGCATAAAATAATAAATTTGATTTATCTAAAAAATAATTTGTGGCATTAGCAATGTAGTCCTCCAAATATAATTTGCTTTGAATACCATGATTATATCTTCAGTTAAAAACTAAACTGTACGGTCAACCCTCACTTTATATTATGAAGAATCCTTACCAAGAAATAAAAATGTAAAAGATCAAATTCCATGTATGTAAATGTTGCTAGAAAGTTTCAAACAATAAAAAAAAATAATAGTGCTAAGCACAGAATGTGCATGAAAGAAAACATACATATCGAATCACAGCTTAGATGGGCAACGATTGGTTCACCACGTTTGACTTTACAGAGGCCCCAAAAATCACTTCTAATTTGTGTCTGTTTGTTTCAATGAAATCAGTCTCCCTGCAAAAGCAAATGTGATATAATATGTATGCTTGATTGATGTGATGCATCTATAATATCTGTACTTTAGACCGGGTTTTGAGTGACAAGATATCCCCCTCTCAGACTACAAAGGTCATGAACTTTCAATATTGAAATTGACTCCAGCAATGTCAAGAGCCAACTTCACATGAAATCAAATATTCATACATGTTCACATGATTTAAACTCAACTAAGGGTGCAAATATTTGCTCCTAAAACATAAATCATATCTTGTCACAATCTGTCAGGAATATTTCTAAATCTTAGCCCCATTCTTTGAAGTGTCTTACTATACATGTATTTGCCCTAGATTAGTAAAATTCGAAACAACTTTCTCAGAAATACTAGCCGTAGGACTGTTATTAATTTTGACAAAATATCAAATGAAATTGATATTTTATGGAAAGATTTTATTGAAAGATGATGAAATCTGGCAGAGAATATGAATTTGGAGAATTTCGGAACCTGCATATATTCTCAGAAATTGATACAGTATTTGCATGCCTTTGTTGGAACAAATAATCATTCAGCATCATCATTACTTTTCTATATGATTATTTTCCCTCTTATAGATGATTCCTTTTTCAAACATAAGAAACAAGAGTAAATAAAAGACAACAGATTAAAAATCAAATGAGGCGAAATCCCTAAACGCATAGCTTGAGTTGGGGCCGCGTTAACTTGTTGAGCTGAGATTGATTGATTGATCCATGTAGGCTTACGTGTAAATGTTGTCAATGAATGGAATGGAATGGAATGGATGAACAGTGCATATGATTAGAAAAGGATGATATTTATATGTAATATGTGCAGTTATATGCAACTACAATGTATGGGTTAAAAGAATTGTTGGAAGAATTTGTTTTAATGATAGAGCCTAAGCCTGTATTATGTGCCAATGCATGAAAAGTATTCAAATTTCTGACAACCGCGCTCTCTGTCACCGAGGAATGAAACTGAATCAACTTAAGACAAAAGGATCACAAAAATTGTGGATATAATGAAATTTTCCTCTCTCACCCCCCCCCCCCCCCCCCCCCCTCTCTCTCTCTCTCTCTCTCTCTCTCTCTCTCTCTCTCTCTCTCTCTCTCTCTCTGTCTGCTAAATCCCTGCAAACTAGGAGCTTTCGGGTTACCCTTGGACACCACCCCCCCCCCCCACCCAAAAAAAATGGACAGCATGATTTCAGGTTCATGTGGTTATAAAAGCATTAACAGTGTAATCTGAGGAAGTACCTGTTCCCATGGATAACAAATATGTTGATCAGACGGAACTTTCATTGACTTGACTCATTCCGCACCTGTCTGAATGTGGTGAAAACAATTTTTATTTTCAGCAGAATGGAATTTCAAAGAGTAACACATTATAGGTGAATTGAGGGGGTGGAGGGCAGCAGGGGTACCTCAAGACTACAACATTGGACTTCACCATATTCTCAAAACTTTTCCTACAAAATTTTGAACTACAACAAAAAAATCCCTATGAAATATACCAATGTAAACAATTATGAATACACCATTCTTCCGGCTTCTGGATGTCGTTAGCTTACAAGTAGCTTCCTGCTTGAGTTTATGACAACTCATTTTGAAAATGAACAGAAGTTGATATGAAGATGAAAAAGAACACTTTCCTGGGATGAAAACAGGATGTAACAAGTATTCATGTCATCTCATATAAATAGTGTTCTCTTGTTTGTCTTACGATAAATTGAGCTGAATGCATACATGGAGTTTATGGAAACAGAAAGCTGGTGCATTCAATGAATTCATTGGTCATTCAATAAACTAAATTTAACCCATTGACTACTGAGTTATGTAATTCCCAGAAACTTAGTGTACTGACCAGGGAATTGTGAGGGTACTGACGACCAGTTTCCTGTAGTCAAAGGAGTGACTTATTTTAAATTTTGATGTATAATATTGTGAAAAAAATAATCTTACATCGTGCATGGACAAAGGACATAGAAATATTGTGAAATATTCTTCTTCTCCACAGATGAACCTTTGCACTATTTCGTTGTTTTTATTTAAACTAGGAAAATGTTCCAGTTCCTATACAATCATAGTGGGTCAATATAAATACAAACATCTATCTCGAAGTGTGCACTGTTTTTTTTAAGTAGGCTCTCAATAAAAGACTAGACAACAGAACCAAAATTAATTGAAAACTTCTCTCCAATATCAAGTTTCAGAAAAGTACTTCTACATGTATTATAAAACAATGCTTCTCTCATGATAACAACTTCTTCATATTGAATCCATAGGGAAAAATAGATAGATGAATTGAATAAAATCATTACTGATTGCTGGAACATGAGCCACAAAACCATAAATTTGTGGTGTACATAATTTTGGTATTTGTGAAGGTTGTGGTCTCAACATCAATAATATGGTTCTGTATTATTAGTCAAGCTACATTAGATGGCCTATTACAATCTTATACATGTATGCAGTCGTGTTACCTTTTTCCAGCGTTGACTACTTATATACATGTACCTAGAGACATTTTGAAATGTGACTGAATGGATATTACAGCATTTAAAGTTTCTTCAGCAAAAAAGTCCGACAATAGACGATTTCAAATTATACAAATGTATCTCATGATCCCTTTGATATCGATGTTATGAGGTTGGGAAGATGACTTCCAATTGGGTAGCTATCACTTTGGAAAATAGCAGATTTTTTTTCGCTAAGACCCCGTTCACATAGAGCCCCGGAAGCAACACCATTCAACATGACTCTTTGTTAATTCAGTTAACTACTTCAGAACAAAGAGTCCTGTTGAATCGTGTTGCTTCCGGGGTCCTTCGTGACCGGGGCTTTGACTTTATTGGAGGGACTTGATACTGCATCAAAAAACACATTATGGTTTAATAATAGTTGAGGTCAGCAAAATTTTAAAAAAAATGTAAAATGCACTCAAGCATAAGGGATATGTGGATATGCCCATTATAAATTTCCCGTTTTATTATCATTTGATTAACATTAAAAATGGGTTAATTCAAAATCAAAGAAGAGTCATCTAATGACGCCATTTGTAAATGAGATGATGTGCTCTAGTGCCTCTCTAGTCAGACATTATAGACGATGCATTTCACACACACTTCGTATTACAGGTTGCAAAGCAAATAGAACCAAACTAATGCTTGCTGCGATTGAGAAGATTATAGATCAAATTCACCCTTCCGTGGCCTTTAACTGTTATCAAGAAGTCCCATTTCCAAATACATAATGACCCTGGATGTCTGAGTGTTTCTTTTTGTCTTCATGCTTGATCAAATCCATGTCTTGCCTGGTTGATTCACTTTAATACAATCCAAAAACAAATTAAGAAATATAACTGGGGTTAAGACTAATCCTATGGACGAGTAGGACAGAACTTTTAGGGTTGGGTGGGCAAACTTCCTGAAGGCGTTCCTCAAAGATTCATAATAAGAATACACATTACCAGAACTTTTACAAAACAAATTTTTATTGAGATCTATCCACTTACCCTTTAGAAAAAGAAAGAAGTTGGATTTTGTTTAGTAAATGGACCAATGAATTAAGATTTCCTGTAAAGCTGCACTGCACTGTTGATATTGTGGGGAATTATCAACTAAATTCAAGAAGTTTATAAGCAGATCTACATGAGGTGGATCGCTCTGTGAATACCAATATCCCTTAACTCAAGACTTACTTCTTTGAAGTATCGGAAATTTCTCTCCAAATCATATCCGTACAAACATACTACCCTGCACACTTTTGTAAATTTCTTAGTAATTCTTTAACCCAAATTCAGTCAATATGCTACTCAATGATTCATGAAATTAGATAGGAGTGCTGAACTTTGGAAGAATTTCTTTGAAGGAAATTGACAGAGAAGCTCTGACCACAAAGTACCCTGAATGAAGGGTACAAATAACAAAGAAAACTTTAATGCCTTTTTTATTGATTCGTTTTGTAAGAATACTCCTATATCTTAATCTACATGTATTCAAACAAATCTAAAGTGCAGTTGTAAATGAAAGTAATTTCTAATGTTCATTTTCTGAAATTTTTTTATTTCAGTAACATTCATAACTGAAAGCTAAGGCATCAAATGCACATTGAAATCTGAAAATGGTTGAACTTTAATATATCAGAAATTACGAAATAAAAATATTAAGGCCTTCTCACTAAGAATAACATGAAGTATAGACAAGCCAAGCAAACCCCTGCATATCAACCACTCAAATAAATGTAAATAGTGTTTTCAGGAAGGAACAACATTCCACAGTTATCTGTTAGTCTGCCCGATTACATATAACTGTTAATGATTGACCTCAATTAAGAAACCTACAAAAATTACTTATTAACTGACTCATCTTGAAGTGTTCATTACAATATTGACTATTAAAGCACATGAATGTATGCCATGAGTGACCAATTTTATTCTCAACAACTAAGCACTTAAAAGCTCAATCAATTAAAACCATATATAATGCATACAGAATGTGACAGAGGGTATTTTCTTCTCATTGGAAAATCTATGGTACTGTACATGTACGGCCAGAAAATAAAGTGCTTTAATTCAGAATAATAATTTATATCAATCTTGAGTATCAGCCACTTCATCCTCTTAATTAAGGAGTGCCAGCATAAATGTGAAGATTACCATCATTCATAAGGAAAACAAATCTGGGAAAGTTCAGTCAAGAGTCAAATGCCTATAGCTACAGAGCTAGTAGTAAACAATCATTTTCAACACAATCTTCTTCTTTTTCAGAAAAGTTAACAAACTGTTGTTTCTTTGCTTGAGAAATTATGTTAATTAATTCTGCATTTATATTGGAAAGAATCATGTTGAATTATAAATTTTCCATTAATACTACATTCATAATTAATCTATTTTTTGACAATTTTATAAACAAAATGAATGAGTGGTTGTCTGCTCGTAAATTATAGATTCCTCCAAAGTTATAAAGTTGCAAAATCAACTGAAATAGTGGGTAGGTCCTTTTCAGGACCACTTACATCTCCAAGAAAGATAACTCGTACCTTGAAGCATTCTTCTCATCAACTGAAACTTTATTACAATTTTCAACTTTTTATGGATTGTCACATTTTCTTTTAAATTGTCAGTTTATTCATCTCATTTTTCTTCATTTAGGCCTACTGAGAGTACAATGATGCCAGGAATAGGTTCTCCTTTAAAATAAGAGAGAACCTTTAAAATAAGAAGAGAATAACATCAAAAATACCAAACAATTTCTATCTCCATTTCATAAATATTTTAGAATTAATTATTGTCAGTATCAATTTCAACAGGTTGGTATAAAAATCACACACACTAAATTAACACCCCTTTCAAAATAAAAGCTTAAAAACACTCAATGACATGTAGCAGTAGGCCTATTCGATCCAGCAAGGTACGTAATGACTAATCTACATGTACTCCCATGGATGACCTCATCATTCAAGAATGCCCTCATCATTCAAGAATGCCAGCATGGATCTACGTTGACTTGATCTTAAGTAGGCTTCATAGATGCTTACTAAAATATATAAAAGGCTCCCCGACAAAGTTACGTGCCTAATCCCCCCCCCCCCCCCCCCCCCAAAAAAAGAGAAGTTCTGTATGAAAAATTAATTTTCTCCTTATATCCATGTACAGCTGTTCAAAGGGGAAAATTAAAACACTGCACAATTGGAGTGAATATTAAGTACATACATTATATACATCTGCAAATTGAACCGATCAGCACTGGAACTGATGGATAGAATGTGTTGCAATGTTCGAGGAGAACAACTTTGCAACATCTGTATTTACCTTTTTTTCAACATTTGACTGAATTCTATTTCATCGTCATTACTGTTTAAAGAAATGATGCAATGCAACAATGTTCAAGCATCGTTCAATAAAAAAAGAATATGCTATCCATGAAAAAAAGTCATAATAAAAATTAATGTTGGATTATGGACTTACGCTAGGTCTCTTCCACTCGAATGGTCTTGGCGGCTTCTGGGAGAAGAAGACTGATGAGTCGCTAGGTGGAAAGAGGGGGTCCTGCCAGAGAGTACCGCTCCTTCTACATTCCCTTACGATCTGATCATACTCCTTGCCCTGCTTGAACATCATACCCGGCCGTACCTCACACATGGTGAATGTTAATGTCCGGTACTAATGTCCAAGAAATCAATCAATACAGTTTTCTGCAGAGGATCAAAATAATATTCATATTTAGTGGTATAAGAACATCATTCAGCAGTATAAAAATATGGGAGTGTAGTATGTGAACAAAAATATGACATAGTGGGACGTATGCTGACATACTTTTGAAACGTTTGAACATTACTTCTCAAGCACTCAATTTGTTAGATTAAATAAAATCAGGTATTTTGATAAGGAATTCCAACTATTCTCCATGATCCATTCAGAAATCATTAAAAAAAACTCCTGCGAAACAATGAAATTTTCGGTATATTTTTGCATAAAAAATAAATTTTGCAATGAGTTTTTGTGTCATATTTGTAGGCCAGTTTGGTGTTATAACAATTGTAGCTTTATGAAAAATTTAAAATGTTCGTCCGATCTTTACTTACATTATGATTCATTCTGACTTTAATAGTGTTTTGTTCAGTTTGTTCACTATATTTTGTACAATGTACTTTGTTTAGGATACCATGTTTAAAATTGTTCATATTTAGCAGCAGAATTTCCCTTATTCTTCCTGGTTGGTTAATTACAAATGGTACAACCATCTCTAAATAAAACAACTTCAAAAAACTGTTACCGTACCATGAGATTTAATGTGATCATACAATACTTTATAGAGTACACCGTCACCCTTTGGCTTTGCCGAAAAAGAGTTACCTCCCCGCTACAACATAATACAGGAATTGGTGGATATTTACATTTTTAACAAAAATTAACTGGCAATAGCCGAGTGTAGCGGTCTGCAGTTGGTAGAAATACAATATTCGACAATTCCAATAACAATTAAAATGAACAATTGACAAGAGATTACTTACAAAGTGAATTTCCGACCCAGAAGCCAGACCAGACACTCGCTCCGCACAGCTCAGATTAGCAGGTGCAACGCGCATACAAACGTTACGGAGAAGCAAGGCACGCGAAGGGCCGGGGATGGCTTGGCTTGGCAGGGCTGGTGCAGGCTGGGGTGAGCTATAGCACAGATCAGAGCGTGGGATAAGCTCGCGGATGACGCCCAACAGCGAAGGGCAACTTCCCTGGTATTCCATGAGCCACGCCCACCTCTATACCCCTGGCGGTCAACAGTAAGATGGAGCTCTTTACCATTGAAGCTGATACGATATTGAAGTTGGAAATGTAAATATTATGTTATAAAACACAGACTGGACTTAAATTGCTGTAAACTGGAATATTAAAAAATCCCTTAGACATCATCCTCCAGGAAAGACAGATGAAACCAAAGGAACATAGAGTTATCAAAATATTTTAAAACAATGTAAATTTCAAAAAAATCAAGAGGACAATAAAATGTAAATGCTGTTGATAGCTCATATGAATTTGTTTCCTGTTCTATAAGTATAGTTGTATTATCTTCACATTATCTGAAATTAGAATGTACATTTCAAATGATGTCTCTGAATTCCTTAGCATTCTGCCTGAGATGATATAGTTATTACTATAAATGTGTAGGCCTACTGTTTACATGAAATATCTGTATATAGATATAACAATTTCAATCTGATAATTTAAGAAAGGAATTACTTGAATTCAATCGGATATTCAGTACTTGTTGATATGCATGTATGGATTTCATGCACACATACAGGATTTGAATCCCCAGGGGGGCCCAACAAACTTTACTGACTCTACACTCCAAACGTCCCAGCCCCCATCACCCTGCCTCCCCCGTCCCTCCTCCTGCCACCTCTAACCGGGATTGGAAGGAGCATGGAAGTATCGGGGCCAATAAAAGCCACCTGACCATGGTGTATGCATGGTTAGAAATTAAAAATATTATAATTTTTAATGCATGTCAAAACATTAAATATACAGTCATTTAATTGTATAATGTTTCTCATCTGAACAGGTCCATGATTATTTTTTGCTCAGAAATATAAATATTATTGTTAATGAAGTTGTTTGTTGTTTTACTTCTCATTTTTATTGGTAGCCTCCCTTGCTCACCCGAGTACTGTTTACTCTCACCCCTTCCTTCTCTCTCTCTCTCTCTCCCTCACCTGAGTACTCTCATCCCTTCCTTCTTTCTCTCTCTCTCTCTCTCCCTTACTTGAGTACTCTCATCCCTTCCTTCTTTCTCTCTCTCTCTCCCTCACTTTAGTACTCTCGTCCTTTCCTTCTTTCTCATTCTCTCCCTTAATTACTTGAGGACTATCATCCTTTTTTTTTCTTTCTCTCCTTCACTTGAGTACCATATATTCTCATCCCTTCCTTCTTTCTCTCTCTGTCTCCTTCACTGGAGTACCATCTCTTTCCTTCACTCGAGTACCATTTACTGTTTACTCTCATTCCTCCCTTCTTTCTCTTTCTCTCCCTCACTTGAGCAGCATTTACTATCATCCCTCTCTTCTCTCTCTCTCCCTCACTTGGGTACCATAACATCTCTTCCTTCTGTCTCTCCCTCGCTTGAGCACCATTCACTCTGATTCCTTTCTTCTTTCCCTTTCTCTCCCTCACTTGAATATTCTCATCCTTTTTTCCTTCTTTCTCTCCCTCCCTCCGGTACCCTTTACTTTCATTCCTTCCTTCTCTCTCTCTCTCCCTTTCTTGAGTACCATTTATTCTCATTTGTTCCTTCTTTCTACCTCTGTCTTCCTCATATCCCTCTCTCTCTCCCCCTCTTTCCCTTTATACTTTTTCACTCTTCCTCGCTTGAGTATACCATGTACTCCCACCCCTTTGTTCTTTCTCTTTCTCTCCCTCATTCGAGTACCTTCTATTCTCATTCCTTCCTTCTCTTGCCATTTACACTAATTCCTTCCTTATCTCTCTTCATCCTTCCCTTCAGTACCGTTTTAATATCATCTTTTCCTTCTTTCTCTCTCCCTCTCCCCCTCATTCCCTTTATACCCTCAATTCTTCCCTTTCCCGCTCCCTCTCCCAATCACTTTCTTTTTAACACTTGATCTCCCTCTTGGTTTCACTTCCATCCTCTTTCTCCGATCTATCTTTCCCTTCATAGGCCTCTTCTCCCATCCATCCTCATTTATACCCTTTCTCTCACACTCCCTCATTTTTCTTTCTCACTCTCTCTATCCCCCCCCCCCCTAACAGACTTCATAAATTCACCTATTCCTTCCTTTTTCAGACACCATAAGCAACATTATACATCCTCCTTCTCTTTGTAACAAGTGAGACAAAATAGTGAAAGAAACCATTTAGATTAAAACCTGCTGTCCCATTTAAATTTACTTTGCAAAATAACAATTACAATAACATGATCTTGTTTGGAGAGTATAAACATATAAATATAATGTCAAAAATATAATGTCAATTGATTTCATTTTTAGTCAGAAACATTAAAATGTTAATGGTAAAATATGATCACATTCATTGAAAGTCACAATCCTGTGGAAACAATTGTCAAAGAGACCTGTACATGTAACACGTCTTCTAAAGCTGAACAAATTACAGGCATAATACTATGTTTATCTAATTACCCAAGCAGAATATATTGACACTTCTCCAATGAATACAAACAAGAAAATATAATAATATAATTGGTCATGACCTTATTTAGTAAAACAAATGTTTTTGAAAACATAGATTTTTAAAATATACAGTTTATAATACACTTCCAAATGAATATAACAAACATTCAAAACATAACAAATATGTCATCCAATTAGCTGAAGTATTAATGTGTATAAATGAAAGCTCGTTCTACAGAGACTTCTTCACATCTTCTGAAAGAGTTGCACTGGTTACCTATTCCTGATCACGTTAAATTCAAAATTATTCTTTTGACCTTTAATGATCTGATTTCTAATTATTCGCCAAGCAGAACGCTCAGATTTTCTTCTTTTTTTTAATCACTTCTTATTCGACCACAAATTAACACAGAATTCTTATGGTCTAGATCCTTTGAAAAAGCTGCTGCAGAACTTTGTAATGAACTGCCAGATGATATCAAGAATTCAGACACAGTTGACGACTATCTAAAANCCTTTAATGATCTGATTTCTAATTATTCGCCAAGCAGAACGCTCAGATTTTCTTCTTTTTTTTAATCACTTCTTATTCGACCACAAATTAACACAGAATTCTTATGGTCTAGATCCTTTGAAAAAGCTGCTGCAGAACTTTGTAATGAACTGCCAGATGATATCAAGAATTCAGACACAGTTGACAACTATCTAAAACACTTCCATTGTTGAGTTCAATATGTAACCTTGATTCTTTTCTGAGTACATTTACTCAATAACTGTTTATCTTTTCATTTCTCTTACCTTTTTAATAAAAACTTTATTCAAATCATAAGAATAATATATACATTTACAGCATCAAAAAACAAAAACAAATTATTTTCTGAGTACACTTACTCAATAACTGTTGTTTATCTTTTCATTTCTCTTACCTTTTTAATAAAAACTTTACTTAAATCATGAAAATAATATATACATTTACAACATCAAATAACAAATTATTCACATAGTACATAATTCATTAACAATGGAACTCCACTTTGACATTTTCATGTGTGAGTTTTCGTTCCATTTTTTCCCATTTCATATATCTTTCTCACAACATAAGCAAACATTGTTTTAATAGTTGTATATTTTTATTAATAAGCACATATAGATAAGACTTTCAACAACATTCATTCCATTTGTACACAGAATGTCAAATCTTTTAGTAGAAAAGTAGACAAAATTTACTTTTTTTGTTCAAGCATAATATAGACATATTAATTCTGCAAGCATTCCAGGAAGAGTGGTTTTGATTCCTTAATTGAAATATGGTTTTGATCAATTTTTGATAAATTCATGAACAAAGTTAATGAGAAGTTCTCCATGTATGACATCACAGATTATGCCAATGTTACCAATTCAAGAATGCCCATTAGTGAGGGGGATGCAAACTTTTTTTTGCAGTTTGTTTTTGGCCTCTTGGTTCGTTGTTGAAATAAAGGTACAGTCACGACCTCAAAGTCACCCAGATTGTTTCTTATTTTACCTGTAGAATTGTACCCGTACTAAACCTTGGCGTGGTGGCAGCAGTGGGATTCGAACCCACGCCATTGAAATGACTGGTGCCTGACTAATCCTTCAGCAACTGAACTGCCCCAAACCACCCCTCCTATTAGTAACTGAACTGCCCAGAAACGCCCATCATTTTCAACATTCTTTTGTAACCATGGTAACCATTCTGGGGGGAGGGCTATGAGTGATAAATTTGGAACGTGTGCAATCCTTATGTTCTTATGAAAACAATCCTCTGGGGCAAGAAAACTATGAACATGTTCAAAATTACTTCATATCGTCCATAAACATGTAAGACAGGCAGCAATAATGCAACAACTTCCAGTAATAGGATCTCTAATTGCTAATGGGTTAAGAGAAATTCTTTCTTGTGCTGAATGGTTGAGAAATGGAAAAAGAAATATTCCAATCTTTTCTGGGAAAAAGAAATATTTCAATATTTTCTGGGAAAAAGAAATATTCTGATCTTTTTCTTATCTTTATCAATTACACAGTATCCTTAACAATCATAAGGCATGGAATACTGATAAAATAAAGGGTAAACGATTTAAGATGGCCCGCTGAATCAAAAGTCATCTCATGAGGGAAGGCATAAAATATGAAGGCACTAAACAGTTAATGTATTTACAGTATTACATTTTATTATGATATTACCCTGAAATAAATATAAACCCATGTAGTTGGCTGACACAGTTTCAATCAATTGATTTTAGCTGATTTAGAATGAAGTTACTCGCTTTATCAATAATTCTCATCTTTTATGTCCTTGCAATGACAGGAACTCCGCTAATTATGAATTCAAATTTCACAGAGAGCAATATGATGAGATCATTGTGTTAAAAAAGAAAAAAAAAACCTCATCACCATTTGTCTTATCTAAATTCATGACACTTCTTGCCCATTTCCCAAAGTTGGCTTCTAGTTTTATTCAAGTAGGATGATAAAGAGCATTCCTATACAATTTCATTTTAATTTTTTTTTTTATTACAAGTTGAATCCCTCCTCGAAATTATGATCTTGCTATAATGACTTCTGCTCCTGATTCAATTAAATTCGCTGTCCTCTCTTCTATGAGCTCAGATTCAAAGCCAGGAACTATAGAAAAAAAAGAAGAGTTATAATAACTAGAGTTAGTAAAGGTAAATGTATGAATAAGTTTTCAGAGAGGTGGCACTCAATATATTTAATTACCTTGAGAAAAGTGTTCGCTTTTTTTGAAGATATCGCCGTAACTAGCTTTTTAAGATTTTTCACAAGTTGTTTGGCCTAATAACCTTTTACCCCTTGAGCCTGATATCATAATAATGATGATAATTTCTTTTAAAGCGCACAGGTCCATTCATCCTGACATGCTTATTAATAATTGAGCTATATAGGTTTGATGGAAATTGGTTCACCTGTTCTGAAGTTATCATGCCGACAATCTATTTTGGATTATTTTTCACAAGTGTTTAGGCCCATTCACATTTGACCTTTGACCCCCTATACTCAAAATCTAATCACTTCATCCTCACATGCTTAATGTACAGTAATTGGGCAAGGTTTGGCAGAAATTGATTCACTTATTTTGAAGATATGGCGGTAACTAGCTTTTTTGGGTGATTTTTCACAAGATGTTCGATGGGACATTTGACTGCTTGAACCTAAAATCTTATCATTCATTCTAATGCTCATTCATAATAATTAAGCCAGGTATGGTGGAAATTGGTTCACCTGTTCTGTATTTATCATGGTAATAATCTATTTTTAATGATTTTTTCACAAGTTCTCTTTGCCCTGGAACCTTTGACCTTGGACCCCCCTAGATCCAAAATCTGATCAATTCATCCTAACATGCTTATACATATTTCAGCCAAGTTTGGTCAA
This sequence comes from Temnopleurus reevesii, assembly GCA_036244855.1. Classification (NCBI taxonomy): domain Eukaryota; kingdom Metazoa; phylum Echinodermata; class Echinoidea; order Temnopleuroida; family Temnopleuridae; genus Temnopleurus; species Temnopleurus reevesii. The sequence continues at coordinate 187,021 of BQKZ01000205.1, read as the reverse complement.
ATTCCATTCACTGGTTCTGAATTTATCACAGTAATGGGTTTCGTACGCACCCACACACATACATACAGACGAAAAGTTAAACCCAAAAACATAATGCGTCCGAAGGAATAAAAAAATAAAATATTGCAAAAAAGTTCTCATTCACAGTCTATTTGGTAGGCATTACAAAACTTCAATAATTATATTCTCAGATGACTGAAGAAGACAACAAATACAATCTTTGCTAGTCGTGTATTCATACATTAGGATGCCATGTATCTTTAAATGTATGACATTTATTGACTTGTGTCGATTAAACATACATATCAGTTGAAAACAAAATTTGGTTAGGTATTTAAAGCTGTCAACTTACTTCATCCAATCCAAATAGGGCAGAACCATCGCGACTCTTTGATGCAAAGGAAGCTGTACAGATATTTAAAGGAAAAGGGATATTGCAAATATTTTACTGAACATACAATGTAGGAAAAGCAGGAAATTTAAATGAGAAGTAAAAGTGTTCAGTCAAATTTTGGATTTCTGTACCTAATTCTGAAAAAAAAATTCTTCTTCTGCTGTACTTTGAAGGTTAAGTGACACAGATGTGACTCCATTTTAGGCAAAAATAAGATGTTATTTCATTAACAAAATGTATTTCAGTAAAACTTAATGTCCTTTCCTTTCCAATAATGTCTTTTATCATAAAGAGACAAACTGCTTGTTAAATCTATTTTTTTATAAATTGAGCAATATGGACCAACATTTTTTAATGCATTCAAAAACAGCCAAATTGTAGTTACATCTTAGTTTCACTGACCCTTCAATTTGTGTATTTGAAATGAACATCTCATTTGATTGAGAAAGAGAAAGAATCGGTGTGAGGATAGCGAGTGGAGGGGTATAGGCACACACCAACACACAGGAAAAACACTAACACATGTATGATACCTCTGACCTACCCTGGTCGTAAATGCCTATTGTTCAGATGACAATCTCTTCCATAATTATGTTTGAAAACCATGGCTTGTTAATTACATTTTTTCACAACTTGTTTAAATCAATATTGGAATTTGGAATTTATTCATTTGAACGTCATTGACATGTACAGCCAACATTTTGTTCTGATTGGAATTTGGAATTTGGAATTTATTCATTTGAACGTCATTGACATGTACATCCAACATTTTGTTCTTATTACATTTTTTTTTCATACACATTGTGTTATATCAAACAAATTATACAAAATAAAGAAAATACAGATGATTTAGTAACAATAATGAAACAATTGTATATGAGATTAAATAAATATTTGACAACAACCATATTGTAATTTTCAAGTTCATGTGGTACATGTCAAGAATATGATATAAAATATATATGGTTGCACTACTCTCCATTTAATAATATATGAATAAAAAAAAAACCCTCACATATCAACATGTTTATAACAATCATTCTGAGGACAACCATTTAACTATTCATTGTGCTTTTTTCTTGCTAATCCTATTTCTACTTGTCGCAAACTTCCAAAGGAATTAGAATAAGTTAAAAAAAATAAGAATAAGATAACTGTAAATCTAGATAAAAGAATGATTAAATGATACAGGGCTATCAAGTCTTTTTTGGATAAGGTGGCTCAGAAAAGGTTCCTTAAATCGCTCCAAAATTAACTCTTCCGCTTTCTCTTCTGGCAAATCTCGACAAGAGATCCAAGATTTGTCAAAATAAAATTTCGAAATAATAANCCAGATGATATCAAGAATTCAGACACAGTTGACGACTATCTAAAAACACTTCCATTGTTGAGTTCAATATGTAACCTTGATTCTTTTCTGAGTACACTTACTCAATAACTGGTGTTTATCTTTTCATTTCTCTTAACTTTTTAATAAAAACCTTATTTAAATCATGAAAATAATATATACACTTACAACATCAAATAACAAATTATTCACATAGTACATAATTCATTAACAATGGAACTCCACTTTGACATTTCCATGTGTGAGTTTTCCTTCCTTTTTTTTCTCCATTTCATTTATATTTTTCACAACATAAGCAAACATTGTTTTAATATTTGTATATTTTTCTTAATAAGCACATATAGATAAGACTTAGAGTGTGATATGTGCTTTATATGTACAGTGTATTATTATCATTATTATCATCATTACTAGCATTATGTGTCAATTCTTAATTTCATTCAGTAGAATAGTTGTTGAGAGAAGACAAGCAAAAACTTACAAATCAGCATCCATTTACACATAAGGGCTGTGCTTCACCAAGTTACAAATGATCTTAAAGGGGAGTTGTATACTGTCAGGAGGAGAAGAATACAATGATCAAACTGTGAAAATTTGAGCAAAATCGAATGATGCATTCAACAGTTATGACTTTTCAAAGTTTGGATATACACCGCTCATGGGATCCTTGAGTTGGCAAACTACATGCGCAAAACAGCTGCCAACATTCATTCCATTTGTACACAGAATTTCACATCTTTTAGTAGAAAAGTAGACAAAATTTCCTTTTTTCGTTCAAGCATAATATAGACATATTAATTATGCAAGCAGTCCAGGAAGAGTGGTTGTGATTCCTTAATTGAAATATGGTTTTGATCAATTTTTAATAAATTCATGAACAAAGTTAATGAGAAGTTCTCCATGTATGACATCACAGATTATGCCAAAGTGACCAATTCAAGGATGCCCATTAGTGAGGGGGGTGCAAACTTTTTTTTTGCAGTTTGTTTTTGGCCTCTTGGTTCGTTGTTGAAATAAAGGTACAGTCACGACCTCAAAGTCGCCCAGATTGTTTCTTATTTTACCTGTGTTGTAGAATTGTACCCGTATTAAACCTTGGTGTGGTGGCAGCGGTGGGATTTGAACCCATGCCATTGAAATGACTGGTGCCTGATTAATCCTTCAGCAACTGAACTGCCCCAAACCACCCCTCCTATTAGTAACTGAACTGCCCAGAAACGCCCATCATTTTCAACATTCTTTTGTAACCATGGTAACCATTCTGGGGGGAGGGCTATGAGTGATAAATTTGGAACGTGTGCAATCCTTATGTTCTTATGAAAACAATCCTCTGGGGCAAGAAAACTATGAACATGTTCAAAATTACTTCATATCGTCCATAAACATGTAAGACAGGCAGCAATAATGCAACAACTTCCAGTAATAGGATCTCTAATTGCTAATGGGTTAAGAGAAATTCTTTCTTGTGCTGAATGGTTGAGAAATGGAAAAAGAAATATTCCAATCTTTTCTGGGAAAAAGAAATATTTCAATATTTTCTGGGAAAAAGAAATATTCTGATCTTTTTCTTATCTTTATCAATTACACAGTATCCTTAACAATCATAAGGCATGGAATACTGATAAAATAAAGGGTAAACGATTTAAGATGGCCCGCTGAATCAAAAGTCATCTCATGAGGGAAGGCATAAAATATGAAGGCACTAAACAGTTAATGTATTTACAGTATTACATTTTATTATGATATTACCCTGAAATAAATTTGAACCCATGTAGTTGGCCGACACAGTTTCAATCATTTGATTTAAGCTAATTTAGAATGAAGCAACTCGCTTTTATCAATAAATCTTTTATGTCCTCGCAATGACAGGATCTCCGCTAATTATGAATTCAAAATTCACAGAGAGCAATATGATGAGATCATTGTGTTAAAAAAAAGAAAAAAAACCTCATCACCATTTGTCTTATCTAAATTCATGACACTTCTTGCCCATTTCCCAAAGTTGGCTTCTAGTTTTATTCAAGTAGGATGATAAAGAGCATTCCTATACAATTTCATTTTAATTCTTTTTTTTATTACAAGTTGAATCCCTCCTCGAAATTATGATCTTGCTATAATGACTTCTGCTCCTGATTCAATTAAATTCGCTGTCCTCTCTTCTATGAGCTCAGATTCAAAGCCAGGAACTATAGAAAAAAAAGAAGAGTTATAATAACGAGAGTTAGTAAAGGTAAATGTATGAATAAGTTTTCAGAGAGGTGGCACTCAATATATTTAATTACCTTGAGAAAAGTGTTCGCTTTTTTTGAAGATATCGCCGTAACTAGCTTTTTAAGATTTTTCACAAGTTGTTTGGCCCAATAACCTTTTACCCCTTGAGCCTGATATCATAATAATGATGATAATTTCTTTTAAAGCGCACAGGTCCATTCATCCTGACATGCTTATTAATAATTGAGCTATATAGGTTTGATGGAAATTGGTTCACCTGTTCTGAAGTTATCATGCCGACAATCTATTTTGGATTATTTTTCACAAGTGTTTAGGCCCATTCACATTTGACCTTTGACCCCTATACTGAAAATCTAATCACTTCATCCTCACGTGCTTAATGTACAGTAATTGGGCAAGGTTTGGCAGAAATTGGTTCACTTATTTTGAAGATATGGCGGTAACTAGCTTTTTTGGGTGATTTTTCACAAGATGTTCGATGGGACATTTGACCGCTTGAACCTAAAATCTTATCATTCATTCTAATGCTCATTCATAATAATTAAGCCAGGTATGGTGGAAATTGGTTCACCTGTTCTGTATTTATCATGGTAATAATCTATTTTTAATGATTTTTTCACAAGTTCTCTTTGCCCTGGAACCTTTGACCTTGGACCCCCCTAGATCCAAAATCTGATCAATTCATCCTAACATGCTTATACATATTTCAGCCAAGTTTGGTCAAAGTCCATTCACTGGTTCTGAATTTATCACAGTAATGGGTTTCGTACGCACCCACACACATACATACAGACGAAAAGTTAAACCCCAAAACATAATGCGTCCGAAGGAATAAAAAAATAAAATATTGCAAAAAAGTTCTCATTCACAGTCTATTTGGTAGGCATTACAAAACTTCAATAATTATATTCTCAGATGACTGAAGAAGACAACAAATACAATCTTTGCTAGTCGTGTATTCATACATTAGGATGCCATGTATCCTTAAATGTATGACATTTATTGACTTGTGTCGATTAAACATACATATCAGTTGAAAACAAAATTTGGTTAGGTATTTAAAGCTGTCAACTTACTTCATCCAATCCAAATAGGGCAGAACCATCGCGACTCTTTGATGCAAAGGAAGCTGTACAGATATTTAAAGGAAAAGGGATATTGCAAATATTTTACTGAACATACAATGTAGGAAAAGCAGGAAATTTAAATGAGAAGTAAAAGTGTTCAGTCAAATTTTGGATTTCTGTACCTAATTCTGAAAAAAAATTCTTCTTCTGCTGTACTTTGAAGGTAAAGTGACACAGATGTGACTCCATTTTAGGCAAAAATAAGATGTTATTTCATTAACAAAATGTATTTCAGGAAAACTTAATGTCCTTTCCTTTCCAATAATGTCTTTTATCATAAAGAGACAAACTGCTTGTTAAATCTATTTTTTATAGATAGAGCAATATGGACGAACATTTTTTAATGCATTCAAAAACAGCCAAATTGTAGTTACATCTTAGTATCACTGACCCTTCAATTTGTGTATTTGAAATGAACATCTCATTTGATTGAGAAAGAGAAAGAATCGGTGTGAGGATAGCGAGAGGAGGGGTATAGGCACACACCAACACACAGGAAAAACACTAACACATGTATGATACCTCTGACCTACCCTGGTCGTAAATGCCTATTGTTCAGATGACAATCTCTTCCATAATTATGTTTGAAAACCATGGCTTGTTAATTACATTTTTTCACAACTTGTTTAAATCAATATTGGAATTTGGAATTTATTCATTTGAACGTCATTGACATGTACATCCAACATTTTGTTCTGATTACATTTTTTTTTCATACACATTGTGTTATATCAAACAAATTATACAAAATAAAGAAAATATAGATGATTTAGTAACAATAATGAAACAATTGTATATGAGATTAAATAAATATTTGACAACAACCATATTGTAATTTTCAAGTTCATGTGGTACATGTCAAGAATATGATATAAAATATATATGGTTGCACAACTCTCCATTTAATAATATATGAATTAAAAAAAAAACCCTCACATATCAACATGTTTATAACAATCATTCTGAGGACAACCATTTAACTATTCATTGTGCTTTTTTCTTGCTAATCCTATTTCTACTTGTCGCAAACTTCCAAAGGAATTAGAATAAGTTAAAAAAAATAAGAATAAGATAACTGTAAATCTAGATAAAAGAATGATTAAATGATACGAGGGCTATCAAGTCTTTTTTGGATAAGGTGGCTCAGAAAAGGTTCCTTAAATCGCTCCAAAATTAACTCTTCCGCTTTCTCTTCTGGCAAATCTCGACAAGAGATCCAAGATTTGTCAAAATAAAATTTCGAAATAATAACAAATTAAAATATAAACAGCCGTAAATATTCCTAATTGAATGAGAAATGCCTTTAAATCTAATTCATCATGATCTAATTAATATAAGTTAACTCGATCCTCAGCCATCAATTTGTTCTCAGACGAAGCTGGGATTTCAAGAATTTGTTATTGGCGGTTGTGAAGTACATTCCCCCGTCACACACACACATACACCCATGCACACACACACACACACACACACACACACACACACACACACACATAAAGGGGCTACAAAAGATTGGTGATATCATATTTAAGGTCCCTCCTCGTCGAGACTGCATGCATTTCTTTACACGCAAGTCTATGGCGGTGGATTGAGGTCCCCACTGCGTGCACTGAAGAAAACAATACTGTGCAAAGTGAATGCTGGGGACCTAAGCTACGATTAAGCCCAAAAAATGTCTACTCACTGAACATTAGCTTGAGCTTGCTGGCAGCTGCTATGAAGCTGTCTAATGTTACCTCTCCATTCTTATTGCCGTAGCGAAGCACCAGAAAATTAGATGTCTTGTTGCTGAGCGTGAATCCTAGAAGTTGGTATTAAAGATGGGGTATTACTTTTGCAAGCTAAAATCGGACATTCACAGAATTCTGTGGTATGATAGAGACTATCAATAATCATATTTCAACGAGTTTCAATCATGTTTACAATATATGCAAAAGTAGCTTACTACATTTAAGAGAAAAACAATGTTAAATCTTTACCTTATTTTCAAGATAATCCTATGAATTGCCTCTGTTGTTTGTTTGTAGGACATAGTAAATAGGTTTTCATATTACAATCCCATTTCAAGCTTTGGAACGACTGCAAATTTGTATTAATGTATATACAAATATGCTAAAATAATAAATAATGAACAAATTATATGAAATGAGATAAATGCTATTTTTTCTTTTTAAGCTTGGAAATAGTTGGAAAAATATGATATGAAGGCTAAAAAATGTATGTTTTCCTTTGATATGATGATTCAATGCTTATAATCTAAGTTTGCAAAAGACATATTTATATCTTCACATTCAACTACAAATAAGGCAAAAATGTTGTTGCCGTAATGAACACAAAGTTTGAAAATACAATATTTTGTTGCTTCCTGCTACCTGAGCAAGATTGGGGGGGGGGGGGGGGGGAGAGGGTTCTCAAGCCGCTATACAGGTACAACGAATCGGGGGGTTCACAACGGCATAACGTCCTCTTAGGTTGTACAGTAAACAGGCCAGTAGGGATTTGAACTTGTCTAAGACATTAGATTTTCTGAAGATAAGAAACAAACTCAATTTATTCAATGCGCTAACTCCAATTATCAATCCAGCCAGGTGTTCTTTAAACTATGTCCTAAAGACCTCAGATGAATTTGTAAACATTTCACAAAAATTATCATTTTCTTTCAGGCATTCCTACTTTCTTACCAATGGAACGTAGGGCAGACCTCATCTCATAAGCAGACAAAACACCAGAGTTGTCAGAATCATGTTTCTCGAAAACAACCTGAAAACATAACAAAGATTGAACCAACACAATTTTTTTGAATGTCGAAATGAAATACATTAAAAAAGTATTTCCTCCTATGTCAATGGTTTTGAAATATTTCTTATTTCAGATGTCTCAGCTTCAGGGCAATGTTAAATATGTTGAATATATTCATTTTCCTTCCACTGGGAGTGCTATCAAGTTAGAAAACGAACATATAAGTTTACAAAAGCATTTAACCTTTATTTGAAATCTGGTTAGAAACATCACTGTATAACACCGTTTGGTATAAAGGCCAGTACCAAATTTGATTTATGCATACTTGTTCTTTTTTAGCAGAAAGACGAACAGTATTTCAATATAATATTGATAACTAAAAACAGACAAAAATTTCCTTTTCATCCTGGAACCAAACAATGAATGCAAAATAATCTGAATCCTTTAAATATAAATGAATAATTAGCATTTTCCTACAATGATTGATTGATTGACTTAAGTTTAACAACACTTCTACCAACACTGCATTTTCCTATAACTAGGATCTAAGCTATATATGTGAATTACCAGCAAGCTCATAGTTTTATGGTAAATTAAATTTGATATTGATACTCACCCTCCATGCTCTGATGTTCTGCCAGAGCTCTTGGAACTCCTCAAATGCAAGCTTTCCGGATTGATCTTCCTGGATGAAAACGCTCAGGAAATACAAAATACAGTGAATTCAATCCCCAGTAATGAAACAATTATAAGAAAAAACAAGCACTTCTTATACCTGAATTTCATGAGATAGAACAAGAATAATGTGATTCATAAATCTATTATGTTAATTGCTATATCTAATATAAAAATATATGGCTAAATTCTTGCAATAAAAATGGTACCAAAATGTTATTTGGAAAGCATTCTATCCGGATATACCATCAAATCTGGGATATTAATTGTATATTTTTACCAGGACGGCGTCAAAGTTAGGGGACATTTTTTTGACTCACTCTGTATATCACATTTGTTAATATTTCAATTTTCCCAATCAATATCTACTGTAACCATATCCGATCAGATTAAAAAGATACAAAAATCATCCATAATCAATAATATCAATAATATCAATAATAAGTGTTGTAATTGTGTATATAATAATCAAGCTGCATTTGCATGCATACAAGTATATAATTGCGGAGGTTGTTTAATAAAGTTTGTCAGAGCGACAAGCAGTCATTCTCCGACAGTTACCATAGCAACAGTTAGAGATGTCAGAGTGCTTTTCATCCAATTAAAGAATGGGTCTGCATGGGCCTAAAATATTTTGCTTTAACTAAAAACAGAAAAATAAAATGAACAGTTAAAAAAATCTTTAGTGAATCGCACAATAGATAAGAAAGTTATGAATATTTCAATTATTTAAGTGTACAATGATATTCACACATATTGGCAAATTTTGGTCAAGTGTTACAATGTATGTCATGTACCTTTCGAATGTTATCTTATTATTAACCTATTGTTTTCAAAAATATGTTTTAACCTATAAATGCGTACTTTAAAAAATATTGCAACAGTTGAATGACTAAATGTATTTGCTCCCATATATTCATTGACAAACTGTTATTTTCTTTTCGTGTTATAAGGTTAAAAAAGGGGGATTTTAAAGAGCATAACATACATCAAATGATCCTAATTTGCAAAAATCATTTGAAAATCATTGTTCAGTTACATCATTTTATTGATCAACTTACTTCAAAATTTTAATGATCTGTTTGTCTCATTTTTCTTCTTGTTACCAACGCAAAATATTTGTGGCATAGACCCAGTCTTTAAAAATCAAGGATTTAATTGAATTTAGTCAGCTCTGACTAATAGTTGCTGCGATAAGCTTCCTGAACAAAAATTTTTTTAAATCCTGATATGGTTTGAGAGTAAACACATTCAACATTATTATGTAGCATCATGTGATGTTTTGTTTGAAAGGATACATCAGTGAGAGCAATCAGACTCTTGCAAGACTCAACGCTTATGGCACAACCTTCTGCAGACATCAAGGAGGAAAAGATAGAAATTAAAATCAGTGGCTTAAAACAACAGTCTAAACCAAAATAATATTTCTTTGACAGAAGTAGAAAATCAGATGATCTGAATAAAAAAGGTTGGAGAAAAATCGGACAATTAATAAGAAAGTTATCAATGGTTAAATATTTAGACAAATTGGCAATTAATGACATCAGAGGCGCACAACTGTCCATTTATTTTATTCATCTCAATTTTATAAAATGTTTCCTTTTCCCCCAAAAATATGATTTCCTCAAAAGTTTAACTATGGGATATCTTCATGATAAATATGTAGATCTCGTATTTGCATACCGACTTTGCATCTTTCTGTAGAAATAATGAATTTTGCACCGTTAATAAAAAGAAAACTCTAGATAGTATTGCACTCATGATGTCATAATATTGGCTGACATGTTTGAACATTTTCACTGATTTGCTCATTTTTTCAAATCTTAAAAAATTCATAAACTTTTTGTATTTTTATTACTTGTCGCATTTTCTTCAAACTTTTTTTTCATTCTGCTAACCAAATTTTGCTTCCCCTATTAAAGAATTATCATTTTTGGGTAGACTCTTCTTTTAGCATTAATAAGATGAATTCAAAGTAACAAATGAAACTTCTTCATTCATTCAAACTTTACTGTTCTACAAAAATACTATTTTTCCTTTTGCGTGATAGCCATTCAATGAGGTGTAAGGAATATAAACCAGCTTTTAAGCATACTGACTTCTTCAAACCTAAAATAATTTTCTAAAAGAGAGAGGAGATATGGGATATTATAAGAAATTGGTGTCACTGAAGATGTGTACATGATTCCATTGACATGCACATTTTTTGGAATCAAAGCCTCATGTACTCATCATTTGAATGAGTAAAAATTAGATAATTTTTATTTTTACTGATAAAAAATAACAATATTCTTTCAATTAAACATCCTTGGAGCAAAGTATCCATGATCAGTAGAACAATTAGTATAGATTATTCCCAAATGTTTGAATGCTGAATAGAGCACTAAGCTTCATGTCAGGCATCTACACAAATATTTGTAAGTGCATGCATTGGGCAAGCGATGAATGATTTTACTTACAGTATTGATCGAAATAATGTGAACAGATTCCCACCATGTCCCACCAAGGCCTATGTAAAACGCATGCATTTCCGTGGGACATGGTGTCCCACTGTTCACATTATTTCGATCAATACTGTATACCCATGAAGAAAAACTGTTTTCCCAAATTTTTTAAATTAAGACATAAAACAAACGTCATGTAAGAACTCATGTTAAAGTGTATGCTCAGTACTGAAAATCAAGTAAATCAAGGATGAATAATTAGATCTATAGTGTTAGAAAATGGAATAATGCTTGTCAAGCATATAACATATAACTTGGCAAAGTCTTGATCTGTTGATGGTAATTTTGCCTCTGTAAAATTGTCTACTTGCTCATTTGGGCAAGTGGCAAAATGATGTACATGCTGTGCAAGCATTTCTTGCCCAGGGCAAGTGAAACTGCTGTGCAAGTGACTTTTAGAAATGCATTTCACTTGCCCTGGGCAAGTGGGTAAGTGGGCTTGTAGAGCTTAGCTTGCACCTATCAAACTAAGCTACACTACATATTTGATGCTCACAATATTCATTATATTGTTTAAAATGATCTCTGGTATCAATTTTTGTTTCAAACCATGTGTCCCACTAAACACTGACACATTTTAGACTGAACCTTGATTAAGGAGTAGGATTGTTATCTTATATTATGATGCTGTTGGAGTGTGGCTTGGTACCTTTTTTAAAAGCAGCATCCAAAATCTCTTGCAGCTCCCAGGCATCAATCTCCATGTCCTGAAGAATGCAAAGAAAGAAATAGCAGTTAAATCTATAACGCACAGGTCCACAATTTAGTAGTCATGACACTTGTTGAGGAAAGGAAAAAGATTCTTCAGACAAGGAAAAATTTCATAAGCATAAACTAAAATCTCCGGACACAAAAAAGTACTGCTCACTTTTCAAAGTCATTAAGGCAGGAAAATGAAATGTTTTGGTCAGTAATACTCATTGCTGCAAATTCAAATATGAGACAATCTGCCTTTGAAAATATCCATCTTAAAATCTATATTGGGACTTTGATAAGTGTAAATCACATGTATATTGGGATATTTCATTACATTTGCAGATAATTTGAGAATCAAAAGGTCAAAATATAAAAAGTTTATTTCAAATATAATTTTGTGGATATGAAAACAAGACTATGAACACAAAATTAAAACTAATCCCCAATATAAAAACTTAATTACAGCAGATGTCTTGTAATATGGAGGATTAATATGTTTGCATGAAATTGTAACTTAAGAGTATAGCCATGGAGATGTATGAAAGTGCAAGATAGGAAACATCAATTCTTCTGGTATTGACTACAGGGCTTTTTAATGACACAATCCCACAGATAAAAAAATTATTATATAAATAATGGTTTATCATGCACTATACTTGATTGTGTGCATAAGTATTAACTAAATTATACCTTGTACAGGTTTGATTCATTGACGGCCTATACCTAGGTGACATAGACCTACACTAGGCATGATCACATTATTTGGTGTTCATGTAGTCAAGGAATGGTGCATCAATAGAAAATGCATTAATCATTATATTAAATAGGCTGGCCCTGAGATCTGACATTATAGAAAAAATCAAATTAAATCGCATTACATTACAAGCATAAACATCCTACGTCACAATGAAAATAATTGCACACGCTTGCACATTTCTACTGTGACGTAGGCATATGCGTTATAGTGTACGCTCGTGCACAACAAAATTCTTACACTTCAATTTTCTTTAATAGGATTAAAAAAGCATGTAAATAAACTTACAGCGCCAGAAAGTTTCTCAAAGAACGCTCTGAAGCGGGCAGTCTGATCATCGTCTTGACGTGGAGGCTATTAGATTTCCAAGCAAATTCATAAAATAAATGTATTTTAAATACGTCATAGAACAATGATTAATGTGAATACAACTGGCAATGCAATACATGAAATTCTTAACATTTTGAATACCCAAGATTCCTCCATTGCATCGTTTTACAAAATGTGTAAAAATATGAATGTGTGGCAAAAAATTGGTTACCAGCCCAATCACATCGCCAATTTAAGAATGTCAAAAGCTAGGATACAACCCATCCTCTATGATAATGTTACTGGGAGTGCTTACGTTACTGAAACGTATAACGAGTGCCTTAAAAGAAGAATCTACAAAATAAAATTAACAGGGGCAGAAAAATGTGGTCCGTAGAACAAAAACAAATTTGAAGAAAATTATAAGAGTTATGAATTTTTAATGATTTGAAAGAATGGGCAAATCAATGAAAATATTCAGAGACTTTGCCGATTTGATGACATCATAGGTGCACTACTAACCATTATTTTGTGTATATTTATGGTGCAAGTTCATCATTTACTAAAGAAAGACCCAAAATTTGCATTAATTAATGTAAGCATGCAAATTGGGGATCTTCATATTTATTGTGATATATCCCATCGTTAAAGTTTTTAGTAAATCATATTTTTGTATTAAGAGTAATGGTCAGAACATTGATATGAATATATTAAATGATCGATTTTGCAACTATGACATCATCAGTTTGAAGTTAATCTAAATATTTAAACATTCATAACTTTAATAGTTGTCTTATCTTTCTCTAACTTCGTTTCTATTCTGTTCATCTGTTCATTTCTCTGCCCCAGACCAAAAAAAAAAAAAAATGGGGAACACTCTTCTTTAAATTCTAGGAACCACAAATTCCATGCCTGGCCTATATTCTTAGCAGAAACTGTGTGCATATTTATTACCAGCTACTGGGTAAGTAATTTATCAATTCAAATTTTGTATGCATCATCCTTTCTCTTGCATGTGTAAAAAAAAAGGGCATATGGGACATATGACTCATTTGTATGCATATCAATTAATACATGTCCATAAATTCTCAAACCCACAATTGCAAATGATGCGTTTCATTATTGTCTAGTAATTTTCAGACGGTCGATCAGCGGAGGGTAACCAAACACATTGTGGGCTTGATAAGAAATTGCAAATAAGGTCAGTTGATTACCTGTTTGGACACGTCAATCATGCCTGATTCTTCATTAACGGCTCTAACAAAGATAAAAACAGTGTTGATCACCCAATCAATACACAGAAACAAGTCCTGACACAATTTCAATGACCAATCTGAGAATTATTTATACAATGCCTTAACTTTTCAAGAGGTATAATTTGAACCAGAGAATTGTGCAAAGAGTTAAGAATAAACAAGATTTCAAGGGTTCATTATGTTGCCTATTGTTTTATAGCTGTAAATTTGTTACAACTATTTGAAGGTCACAAATGTTATTTTGTTGAAATTCTCTCTCATCGCTGATTAAATGAGCAAAGGACATTGTTCAACTGGAATGAATTAATAAAGTAAAATTATATTGCCCTAAAATTCATTATATTATTGAATCTCAAAGAACAAAGACTTATTGTACATAATTTACTGAATGGAATTGATACATGTAATTTTCTTAATTCTATACTCACACTGTATCGCTTTGCTTTGTTGTGTAAATCCGCAGCACAAAGTCACCCTCTTCATTAGCATTAAAGGTTGAAGGAATAATGAAATATTGGCCAAGAGGTAATTTGAAGCGACCGACTACCTCCCTCCCATTGATGAAGGTGGGTGATCGAGCCGTAGATTGATTGTACATAAAATATTCCTTCGTCAATGTAGCAGATTGATCAAATTTTCCATCACACTAGAAAGAAACATAAATAAAAATGTTAATGTACTTCATCGCAATATAAACACAAAATACACATTTAATCAAAATCTGATACAATCCAACCTTGTTATAAAGAGCACTGATTAAACGAGATCTCGTTATAACAAGGTAGTTTTCCTGGTCCCAACTCTTTGTATTTTATTGTATTTTAGCCTTGATATAACAAGGATTGACTGTATTTTCTAAATCTTGCAAAAACTTAGATCTGAAAGCATCTTGTGAACTCTCCCCACCCCCTCCCCTCCTCATATACAAAAAAAATTAAACCAATGAAATTAACTTACTGGAAAGAGCAAGAAGTAGCCTACAATCATTCCATAAATGAAAACTTGCTTGTAATTTTTAAATTTCCCTTGAAAGCTATTACATGGTAGTTTAATCTAAAAGATATACTTTCATGTGATACATTCTGTGATTGAAGTGTAGCAGTGAAGAATAATGATTTTGAGAATTTTTCCAAGTTTGACCAAGATTAAGGGTTCATATATTTCTGCTGTGACCAAGCCGATGTCTTGGGTTCATATAATCCTCCTGTCACCAGTCACTCTGATGCCATGGGTTCATATCCCACTCCTGTCACCAGTCACTCTGATGTCATGGGTTCATGTCCCACTCCTGTCACCAGTCACTCTGTCGTCATGGGTTTATATCACACTCATGTCATCATTCACTCTGATGTCCTGGGTTCATATCCCACTCCTGTCACCAGTAACTCTGTCATGGGTTCATATCCCAATCCTGTCATCATTCACTCAGATGTTATGAGTTCATTTTTTCTTAAAATTAAAATTTGAACCTAAAGTTTTCAATTTTGGGTTGCTGAATCCAGAAGACCTTGGTTCTGATTTTTCTGACGTATTCTGCCGCCATTTTGAATTTCCAAATGGCCACCATAGAAAACCAATTTTTGGACATATTTCTGATATTTCTATACCCCCAAAAATATTTGGTTCCATTTTCTTTAGACCACATCTCAGGCTGCCATTTTGAATTTGAAAATGGCCGCCATAGAAAATCCATGTTGGGCATATTTTTGGTATTTCTTCAGTAAATATAGCGAACAATAAATCTTGTCATATTATGTTTCATAGAAAAAGATTATTAACATACTTTATCTTTCGTACACATTCTTTATTCCATGCATCCATTAATCCATGTTCAAATTTAAAGTGTCTGGTCTTTCAAGATGTGTTGACAGGAGTACTAGATGTGAAATTATAGTCTGAATGACAAAGGGGCAGTTCCATCGAAATCGGAAACGCCGCCGCCATGACACTTTTGAAAAATGTCCACACAGTCATATTCAAATGACTCTACAACCATAAGATTTTGATGAAACTTTAATATATCAATGATTTATGTAATGCTAAAAAATATCAGGATAGAGGGAAAAACAAAGTAAAACTAGAAATTACACGCTTGGCGGGTTGCGCAGCTGAGCACATGTATCCCCCTAACCAACGTCTCCGCCCCACACCAAAATCAATAGGCTTCGTCCTCTTTCCTTCATACACCTTCATACCAAACTTGAAAATGACTGGATAAGAACTCGGACCTGTAGAGCATTCACAAGGTAATGTTAACTATTTTTTTACATTGTGGTTACCATGGCAACCAGGTCCCGCCCAAGATCAAAATCAATAGGCTTTGTCCTCTTTCCTCAATACATCTTCACACCATGACTGGATAAGATCTCAGACCTGTAAAGCGTTCACAAGGTAATGTTAACTATTTCTTTACATCGTGGTTACCATTACAACTAGGTCCCCGCCCCACATAAAAATTAATAGGCTTCACCCTCTCTCGATCCATAAGACACCTTCAGACCAAACTTGAATATATTCGGACAAGAACTCGGACCTGTAGAGCGTTCACAAGGTAATATAACTATTTCTATTAAATCATGGTTACCATGGCAACCAGGACTCCGCCCCACACTAAAATCAATAGGCTTCATCCTCTATCCTTCAGACACCTTAACACAAAACTTGAAAATGATTGAACAAGAACTCTGACCTGTAGAGCGTTCACAAGGAAATCTCTGCGGCGAGACAAGGCCAAACAAATCCATAGTATCCTCCGAACCACTGTTCGGAGGATACAATAAGCAGAAAACTATGAAGAACATTGGAATAGAAAAGAAAAGAATGTGGAAAGATGAACAATGATACATAACATAAGGATAGAATGAAATAAAAATGAATGGGTAAAGATAGATTGTATTAGATAACGTAATATATAGAGAGAAAATAAGCGTACACAATAAATAACATTAGGATAGACAGAAATAGAATGTGGAAAGATGGATAACAACTAATAACATAAGTATAGATTCGGAAAGGAAGTTAGAATTAACCAACGCAGAAATGCTAAAAATCACATGAAAAGAGGCAACAAGGAGAGCCAGGACAAAGAAGTGATGGGAGAAAACAGAGCACAGAGAAAATCTAATATACCCTCCCTCTCTCTCGCTCTATCACTCTCTTCTCTCTTCCCTCTTTCACTATCTCTGGAACATTGCCGTTCCAAATTCACTTTATAACGATGACGCCTTTTTCATTTCCGAGGCCTATTCCTAATTCTACTTCATTGTCTTTTAGTTGAGACCAGTATTTTAGCAAAGTTTCCTCTAAGAGTTTATTCCGCATAGTAACGCACTAGAGGAATTCAGGGTTAACTCACTGA
Source organism: Temnopleurus reevesii (assembly GCA_036244855.1). Lineage (NCBI taxonomy): Eukaryota > Metazoa > Echinodermata > Echinoidea > Temnopleuroida > Temnopleuridae > Temnopleurus > Temnopleurus reevesii. The sequence goes on along the minus strand of BQKZ01000205.1, from coordinate 169,629 downwards.
TGAGAAACCAGACTTTGGAGCTACAAGATTTTCTCCGTAGGCTGCCCGAGGCTGACATCAAGTTTCCGGGCCTACCATCCAAACGGGGTTATTTTGACATTCCGACGTGGTCAGAAAAATCTGAACCAAAGTTTTTTTTATTCACCACACCCAAATTGACAAAGTTATTAGCTCACCCAAAAATCAATTGTAACACAAAAATCCTACGGGAGTCATTTTTTTTTCGACATAGTAGACTGCACTAAAATGTTTTTTTTAATAGCTCACTGCCATCAATTCTCTCAACCGATAATAGGCAATGTTTCATGATATCGTCAGAGCCGATCGATCCGTTGGAGCAGGAAAAGTGACAATTTGGGGAAACTATACATCCCCCACTTCTCTTATTCACACATTACTGAACAGTTTCCTCCCTTTTAACTTCATTGATGGTACAGTGTGCAGCATCACAGATATATTCCATGTAAGTGACAGTTACTTTTAACAAATAAATAAAATAGATGGTAAAACAAACATGATTTTTCAATCTGAAATCTAGCAAAAGGGAACACATGTACAAAAGTCCATAAAAGTGGGCATCCAAGCTCAAATGAGTTTAACACTGAAAACTGTATAGCGTATCGAGGAGTTGGTAATTTTCAATTTTTTTCGATGTTCAATTCAACTTTATTTTACAAAAGCAATAAAAACATGATAACAAAGTAAAAACATATAAATTAAACTATACAATGGTACATTGTCAAAAGTGAAGTTGCTTGATTTGGAAAACAGCAGAAAGGAAATAGCCCTCATAAATGGCCGACCGACATTGTGCAAATCTTAAAATAATGTACCATAAAACAATAACATTTACAACACAAGACAAGGATACACCAAACAATTTTAACAATTACAATAACAATAACAATTACATTACCAAAATAAGCAATGCATATAAGAAAATCAAGGCCAATTAAATTTACGAAAAAACAAATTGATGCCTACTGGTATGTTGAAAGACTGTGACCTATTAGTTTTGTTTTAAAAATAGTTAATGATCTTGATTCCTTTATTAAAGGAGGAATTGAATTCTAAATTGTTTCTATGTCAAGTAGTTTGTGAAAGCTAATGGTTCATGATCATAGATTTCATTACAGCCATGATGAAGTAGTTACCTTGTAGATGGAAAAGCCTATGGTCAGGTTCTGCGCACCTATCTTACGTTGCGCTCGTCTACTTTTCTGCATGAGAGCCACTAGGCAGGTAGCTTTATCAGCATCATCCTCATCAGCTTCCTTCAAGGTAAGTGCATACTGGGGGTTCATATGGAATGTGTCTGATGATGGTAAGTGATATAATCATAAGTCACTCATAACATATTCGACAATCTACAGAAATGCATCTAATATAATCTAATCCTTGCTCGATGAAAGCAGATAAATCTGAACAGTATTCTGGTCCTAATGTGTGGAATTCACTTCCGGTTGAAAGGCAAAATTTGCTCTGAATAACGCATGCTTATTTCACTGATGTAACAAGTGTGAATTGTCCCTTGTGCGTAGCTTTACAGGAGCACACGTAAAATTGACATACTTCAGTTCCTAGTACAAGGATTTCAACATTTTTCATTTGCACTTTTTCTTTCCCCATCGATTGATTTGTTTTTGTTTCTTGTTTTGTTTATTAGTTCTCCCAGTATCTATCTCTTTCCGTACGGTGTACTCAAATGATGTCGCAATGCCAAATTTTCATAATTTTACCTAAAATTGGGAAAATAAATGTTCATTACTATGATGCTTGAAATGTACAGAAATAAATACATGAATGAATAAACAAAAATCAATGAATTCTGGAGGATCAGTTTGAGAGCAGTTTGAACATGATCATATTAATTTATAATCAGTTTGAGAGCACTATAGACACTGCAGACAAGATACTCTCAACAGAATAAGACTGTGCAAATACATTGCGATTTAGCAAGCAAGAGCCAGATAACTGTGGCAATATCTATAAAGCGCTTGCTGCATGGTTATGATAGATAAGTGCCATATACATAACATAATAAGATAACATATACATAAGACGACATAGCCTTCTATCATGATAATAACTGCATATAATTTTGTTTTAGCGATCGGCATAACTACCTTGTCATCTTTTTGATGCTCATAAGAATAGAATGAAGTGCTACTCAAAATTTAATTTCCAGAATCATTAACAAAACACTTGACCAGTCAAATATCATCAAACTCACCAATAAAGTTCCGACATCCACCGGCAGATAATCCTTTCCGCCAAGATCCTGTTTGCAAACTACTCTCCCACTTCTTCTTATCAGTCGATGTCCTCTGTTGACCACTCAAGTGACAAATTTCAGCCGTGGAAAAGTTACGTGTGAAGTCGTCTATCGACATCCTGCAAGGAAATCAAAACTCATCACTGTGAGCAGAATGGACAAAGTATCCAACTTCAATCAAGCATTCACAATAGCTTCATGATCAAAACAGGAAATAGCATCCCTTATAACTCACTGAACAGGTGCAGCATCTGTTCGACACTGCTCCACAGATGGAGGGAAAAAATTTCTTTTCTGAGCCAACAGCTATATTAGGAATGCTTCAATAGAATTTCTAAATCCTTTGTCTCTTCTGCTCTTGCCTTTCAACCAGAGGGTCATTGTACAAATGACGTTTATCACCTTCATACTTATTTAGCTGCATTCTATCCAGCTGTATTTGGGGAACAGTTGGAAGCGACCATATTGTCAGTTCAACTTCGAGTACCGGTACTTAAAAGCAAACCAGCAAGAGCTAGTCATAACTGAAGCCGCTGATCATTCAAATTTCAAGATATATATATATATATTCCCTATATTACTACGTGGCCTGGAATTTGTGCATATTCAATGGTAAATTGGATGACTGACTTTATAGCATGTGATTGATAATCCATACATTTTTCTTCCATAATCTGACGCAGTTCATGAATCAATTACTCAACTTGAATAGTTACCACTGACGCCTCCGAAGAACGTTTGGGCCACCAACCCAAAGTGTACTGGGATTCATCCTACTATAAAATATTTCAAATTCCATTAAAAAATTTGCTCATTTTTTATAGATATCACAAAACTTGACATCTAATAAATTATTCATATTCATATACAAATTGTAAAGGCCAAATACGTTGCCAAAATAAAAATGATAATAATAATGATAATAAAACTAATGTTTTGTTGTCCCAGGGTAGGAACTTAACATTATATAAGTGTTGTACTTGCAAGCCTGGCATATCAAAGCTCCAGTCATCAGAATCAAGCACACATGCATTTCTACACTCCATTTGGGAGCATTCCAACATGACACTAAAGTAGTCCACTGCCTGGACTATTTACTTGATTTATCTGATAACCGATAGAAACGCCCCCAGTAGTCAAGACGGTGACATTCGCTCACTTTCTCTCCCTCGAACGCTGTGAATCTGAGGGGATCACGCCGATCCGTTGAATGCACGAATAGGAGAAGTGCAATAGATGGAGAGGGGAAAGATAAAAAAACGGCCAGAGTCTGGACTACACTAGAAGTGATAATGCTGTATCACCAAAACAAGGTTATACATTATAGGGTACATACATTCACTTAGAGTCAGTGCTGGCACTGGATTAAATAAAATTAGTTTTATAGAGCTTAATAGTCCTCCTTGATTTCTGTAGAGGATGTGTGACTCACCAGAACTCCCCATCATCACTCTTGACCAGTCCAAGGGTTTGACGTTCATCTTCAGAGATACGATCCCACTCTCGAGACCTGCAACATGAAATTGACATTGTAAAACTATCTCGCAATTACTATTTGTGAAAGAAGGGTGCATTTCCAAAGCAGCTAATAATGGATTCTGCTGCAACAGTTCTGTGTAATTGATAAATCCTAGTGTGAGATTTCAAGTAGTTTATCAATTCAATTGTGTTATTGTAATGCATTGTTCTTGTTGAGTGCTTTGAGTGTTAGAGCATGGCGGATACTGGTGCTATAAAAGAATTCATATTGTTCTAGCTGACTTTTGAGAAGTTCTTTTCTACTAGAGAGGTCATTCCAGCACAGTACAAGCTAATTAACCACAGAAACATGCACATGCTGTCAAGACATTAAGTGATTTAACATTTGGTGTTTGGTGTTTATTCAACACTTGAATATTTTTAAGTGAAATGAAAGAAAATCATATGGTGTTAGTGTTGACCTCTACTTTTAGTAATGCAGTTCCAGTTCGAACAAAAGTCTTCTCTTGGCCCGAGCTTGGCTGTCTGTGTTGAATTTTGTGTACAAATTTCCATTAGCAATACTAAACCCCTATGGATATTAAAAATTAATTTCACGGTTGGTGTTAGCATTACAACACAAGCCCAGCCTTCCTCGCGACACACTAATGTGAAAATTGCCCGCTAGACCATGCAAGTTTTTATATTTTATATGAAATCATTAATTATTTACATCCATGATTTTTCATAATTTTCAATGGCACTTTGAAAAAACAAAAATTAGGAAACTATCTGAAAATATCCCGTATGACATAAAAACATACATAGTTTTCATCTGGGTGACCAGATTGTAATTTGATCTTTCATATATCAAAATAAAGCAACAAGTAAGGTCAATAGAATACTACAATCATAAGGAGCAATTCATTCTTTTTATCTGATATAGATGGAAAAATAAGATATGTCAATTGAACACAGAAAAAATGCTCTTCTCCAGAGCAAAAAATCTAATAATTGTATGAAAAACAGTACACCACAAATAAACTAGATGAATCCTCGACCGCGCACGGTCGAAATTTATGCCTCCGCCATCACGCAATCAGAAAGATCACGGCTTGTTCCATGCCATCAGAAATCAAAAACATTATACAAATTTTGGGCACTGCGACCTTTGAGCCCATGAACCCAAAATCTCATCAGTTCTTCCTCACATACTTATACATAATTGAGCTACACACTGTAAGTGTGGGAAATTGGTTCAATTTTTGTGTTCTAAAGGCCACCGCACACTACACGATTTTTAGTCTTAAGACCTTAAGACCGGGGGTATGACGTCACCATTTAACTGGTCGGAGGCAAAACATGCGACCTTAAGACCGAGGTCTTAAGGTTTTAGCATGTTCAATCTTTTTGAGGTCTCATGCGACCTCTCCCAGCTCAGCAGCCCCATTGCACAAGCACAGCCTCCCACTCCACACACAACAGCATCACTCGAAAATTGCTCATTAAAATGTTAATATTTTGTTATTTGATAATAAATCCATTATCATTAGCGGGAATCATAAATGTAATTTCCTAATTTTCGATGACACTGTCAAATGTGACAAATTTAGAAGGAAAATCCAAGATTTGACGTTGAAATTTCGACTTATCGCGCTGCGTGTTGCGATGGGAAACGAGCGCGTAACTTTTTAGCTATCGATTATTAATGTTAAGATATCGGTATCGGCTCTTCAGTCTTAAGGTCTTTGGTCGTGTAGTGTGCGATGTCAGGTCTTAAGGTCTGGTCGCAAGGTCTTAAGGTCTTAAGACTAAAAATCGTGTAGTGTGCGGTGGCCTTAAGTTATAACAATAATTAGCTATATCGGTTGATTATGTGCCCAGTGACCTTTGACCTTTAACCCACTGAACCCAAAATCTAATCAGTTCATCCTTGCATGCTTATACTTGAGCCAAGTTTGGTCAAAATCTGTACAGCAGTTCTGAACTTATTGCAGTAACAAGCTATTTTGGGTGATTTGTTACAAGTTTTTTGACCCTGTGACCTTTGACCTTTGACCCATTGAACCAAAAATCTAATCAGTTCACCCTCACATGCTTATACATAATTGAGCCAGGTTTGATCAAAATCTGTACAGCAGTTCTTAACCTATTGCGGTAACAAGCTATTTTGGGTGACTTTTTACAAGTTTTTTGGCCCTGTGACCTTTGACCCACTGAACCCAAAATGTAATCAGTTCATCCTCACATGCTTATACATACTTGAGCCAAGTTTGGTCAAAATCCGTTCGGCAGTTCTGAACTTATCGCGGTAACAAGGTCGGGACGGACGCAAGCACGCACGCACGGACAACCCGAAAACATAATGCCTCCTGCACCACCTTACGGTGGTGGATGCATAAAAAAACATTAGACCTATAAGATTATAGCTCAGTTCAGAAAATGATCAAATATAATTTCAACTTGTTTCAAGTAAGTTTTTGTAAATGGAAATATCTGAAATATTGGGAATTTTCCCATCATGGAATCTTTCTCTACATCTGTAGCATCAAAATCTAATTCATCATACTGGCAAAACGAGTGCTTATGATGTTAAGCAAAGTTAAGGTTTCACTTTTATTGACCCCTTAATTTGAGTGTATAAAGCTCTTACAAATAACACCCAACATGATATCATCAACGCACCAGCCTAATGTACAATATTGCTCTTAATTTGTTTGAATTTTAATCTTAAAGGGGAACTTCACCCAGATACAGATGTACTAACAGGGAATGACAAAAAACAAGATGAACAAACAGTGAAAATTTGAGCAAAATCAAAATTCAAAAGTTATGAATTTTCAAAGGTCAGATTTACAAGGACCTCTCATGGACTCCTTCTTCTGTTTGTAGAAAATAAATAACATCTTACTGTTTTTCTAGAGTATTATGGGGATATTAATTCTGCAAGCATTTAAAAAAGATGGGTGGTGATTCCTCGAATAAAATATGACATTGATCCATTTCCAAGAAATTCATGTACAAAGTTAATGAGGAGTTTTCCATGTATGGCATCACAGATTATGCCAAAGTTTCCAATTCCTAGATGCCCAATAGTGGTGGAAATGCAAACTTTGAAAATTCATAACTTTTGAATGATATTATACACTGTTGTGGTGGAAGCGTTGTGGTGTAGTGGACCAGGCTCTTGCCTTTCAACCAGAGGGCCGCGGTTTGAGTCACATCCATGGCGTTAATTTCCTTCAGGAAGAAATTCATCCACAAAGCTGCACATTATCTGATATGATGTGAGCGCCTATTTGGCTGCCTTGATGCTAGGCTTGAATTGCCATCCAATGACCGGGTAATAATATCGCTTTAAGCAGTCAAAACTGACTGGAAAGGCACTATAGAAGTCCACACTATTATTAATTGTTTCAATCTTGACAATTGAAACCAGGTCAAATTTTTACCCAATATAGCCCTAGAGTACAGGCACAAATATGATGACCCATCTTGTTTGTTTGGCTGAGATGGAGGGTATTTTGCCAAGTCCTGCTCTAATGCCCATGGGTTATTGGCAACAAAACCAATCCAGATAATTCTTAAGTTTGCATAGCACTAAGCACATTATTTATTTGAAATTTGGAATCAATGGAAGAAAATTTGCAAACATTATGAACAACATTGTGTGTTGACTAAATGCTCCAAGAAATTAAAATATCAAATCTTGTCTTTTTGGCTACATAAGACATTGCATTTGCTGCAACAACTCACTCAAATGTTTGATTTGTACATGTTTTGCACGTCTTCTACAAGTGCAATTTCACATCGTATCTGCATTGATATGCAAGAGTATTAGTTTTTTTCTACATTTCCTGACCTCACCTATGTCAAACAACGTCTGAGACAAGACTAACCTTCTAAGCAATAGCAGCTAAAAAATGCAACAATTTATCCGACATAGACTGGCCACTAAAGTTGCACTGATTCCACTTTAACTTGCTATTGGGTAGTGTGTTGTATTAAGCTAAACTCTAATTCTTTTAATTTAATCAGACATTATGGTGATTTGTGTAGTGAGTGATAAAATGGCCAGTGAGACTGCTTAATTGTAAAGCCAATGATATATCCATTTGGTATAGAAATCAGTGAATGAATACTCACTTGTCACTCCATGCGCCTGTCCATTCTCGTTCATTACCCCATGGGTTGCGAATCCTGATAAGCTCTACCTCCTTGTTGTCTAAACTGATCTGAAAAGATAAAGACAGTTAATATTTTTAAACTCGTACAAATAAGTTGTATGGTATGGTATGGTACTTTATTCCCAATCGTTAAAAACACATACAACATGATACAAAATAAGAATACATTTGGCAAATTTACATGTGAACAAAAACATAACTTGCAAATAATAAGATTGGCTGGATTGCCCTTTCAGAAGAATTAAAATAAATACTTCTTTTCTTCCAAGTTTGGATCACTTAGCTTGTTCTAAGTGATATAGCCACCACAATTTAATTGTCCTATGTTTCCATGATTGATGTCTATATGTAGATATTGCTGAGCATAAGATTTCTAAGTAAAGGGGCTATTTAAAAAACAGCCCACAGGACTACCTCTGAGACCCTTCAGAACACTGGAAGTTCTGCACATGGTGATGTTCTGAGATACTATCTCAGCTTTAAATTTGCCCCATTTCAAATATATTTTTCAAGGCATGTTTTGTTTTTGGTAATATTATCTGGCCTATATAACAGGGTCAGGTGGAGCAGGGGGGCAGGGGGGAACTTGACTTGTCACCCCCTTGTTCCGGAAAGAAATATACACCCGCCTTTTTCAGCCTGTCAGTGGAATTTGTCAAAATATTAATCTATAGATGAATTCAAAACAAATACCATCATAGTACATTGCACCTGTCTCGTAGGAGAACATCAAGCTATTCACTTACATTATCTTTTAAAGGCTCTCCTTTAACAAAAATTGGCTGATGAAATATTTAAGATTGGTCTCCAAGGTCTTACCTTCTTTAGGTCAGTGATGGTGTAAGCATGTCCACGGACGAGACCTTCGGCACCTTTTGCCTCAATTTGATTTGGCTTGGCAGCAATGGAGCAGCCAAGCTGGGCGTCCATGTCATAGCATGACTTGAGAAACTCGAAGAGGTTTGGGTGAGAGTGCTTCTTCAGATCAACACACTCAGACATACCACCTGTAAAGTCTTCCATTGCCTCTATCATTTGCCCGCCCTTCAGGCTTTCGTAACCGCCATTTATTCTGGGAAGGTGTAACAAATTACTAAATCATTTAAGAATACTTCAAATATATCGCACTGGTTTTTAGTGATGCTACTATCAGGACCCTCTATTCACATGCATTTGTCCAACCTGATTTTTGCAATAAGAGCACTCGTGATGATAAAAGAAATGGAATCAAAGATGCTGAAGTGTTATCCAATTGTTCTTGTAGTCGGGTTCCTGTAGAGAATTCTGAAAGATTAAAGATTAACCGGTGGTTTTCATAAATTACTGTACGGTATTCCTCACAACACATGGCTTTCGGTCAAGTGTCATGACATATGTTATGCACTACCTGTCTGTAAGCTTATTGAAATTTGTTTTTAAGAATCTCTTTTTCTCCATAAATGCTTAATTTTTGTTAATCTTCAAATTCAAAAGGTTGAATGTATAAATGTATCTTTGCCCATTTATATATCGACGAAAAAGCTTTTCTTTTTGCATTAAACATTGAAGGACCCCTCGTGATACCAACATCTTGTTGTAAGGGCATCCTGCTAAAATATTGATCAATAAATAAAATAAATAAATAAATAAAAAGGGGGATTTTCAATAAGATATAATAGATTGCTCACAAAGAAGTGAATGACTTATGTCATATCATGTGACCCATCTTTGCCAATTGGCATGAAAAACAAATGTTGAGTTATGATGTTAAAATATTGATAACTTAATATTGTTCAATTTCCTTCAAACTTTTTTAATCTGTTCTTTAAACTAACCAGTCAGCCTCTTTGTTTCTAATATGAACTCTATCTAAATAACTGACTCCACTAATATCAGCGGTCCCAACTCATGACTGCTAATATTAGTTAATGAAATTTAAATTGATAAGAATTTATTGATTTCTCGAATTATAACAAATTCTTGGTTTCACAAATATTTCTTTTCAAAATATATATTTACTATATTTTTTCTACATTTTATATATACATGTATTCATGATATATTCTTTTGGCTATTTTCACAGTGAAAAATTATACCCCAAATATTTCTTTTAATTATTTCTCTCTATTTTTTCATATATTTGTAATTTCTATTATTTTTTTTTTACATATTTCAACGATATTTTGAATTATTTCATTTTTACTAGGGAGTGGTCTGTGAATTGAAGAATTTTGGACTTTGAAGCTTTCTGATAGTTTACAGTGATGGGAATTTACCATTCTCTTTGGTTGAAACTTGTCACTTAGTTGTGAAAACAGAGAAAGCTTTTTTACACGTTGGACAGTTTGGGGCAGAGAAACCATGCATAGCAGTCTAAGAGTGATTTAGACTAGGATAGAATAAGAAAGTTTATTTGAACCTTGTACTTCAGTTTGGTTTGAGTGATATTGTGATGACTGCGGGACAGTCTAGATTGAACGATGGTTGAGCAGCTAAGTGTTGACCCAGAAAAGAATCGCTTCTGGAAGGTACATTGTTCAGATAATATTTGTGGAATAGAACTTGCACAAAATCTGCATAGACTTTTTATATTTAGATAAATGTCTGTCTGTTGTGTACTATGTGAAAAAGATTATCAAGATTATTGAACATGCTATATGACAAAATGGCATGGTTTGAACCGGATATTTGTGACTTCATGATAGATGAATACTTGTAAATAAAATTAATTGTGATTCGCTCGATTGAAAAATTGGGCCGATAGTTACATTCTTACAGCCGGATTTACCTGTATATATAGTGTGATTGATAAATGTTATGTCTACATCTTAGGTAGATAGCGTGATTGGGAAATTGAACGAAACCGTTGTTTGACTCTGAATCCAACATTAATTCATGCCATTGTGCCTTGATTGCTCACTACCTGGAGTTGTTTTCAAAAAGAGGAAATGCAGAGAATTTGAGATAAATTGCGACTAGGTTCTGTGTATAAAATGGACATAGGATTTCTTTTGCCAAATACGTCCACGTTGATCATGCGTTGGCAAAATCGGACAGTGAGAGTGCAGCGGCGTAATTTGAGAGGTTATGTTTTTGAGGCCCATTTAGAATGGACGGGTTTTTGTGAAGTATAGTCAGATTTGGTGGTCAGAATTCAATTGTGGGTTTTGTTACTTGTGTTTCCTTCTTGACAATTCAAGTTCCAGAGTATCAAAAGATTAGATGGTAGCAGCAAACCAGATTGAGAATGTAATGATGTATTCGTGACGTGGCCAAGAATGGACGGTCAAGTATTTGTTGATGTTTGGTATAAGAGAGCAGAGAGATCAGCTTTGTGTGTAAGTAATCACTGATTTTAGGGTCTACCAATACCATAATTGATGCCCCCTCTTTCTCTCTTTCTCTCTCTCTCTCTCTCTCTCTACACTCCTCTCCTTCAAATTCCCCTGGCCCCCAGCTTTAGCGTGACATTCTGCTTCCCTCCCAAACCCACTCCTTTGAGACAAGCCCAAAATAGAGACTTGTGGAACACCAGAAGTGCATTTTCAAAACAGAATCACCCCGGCCCGAAACAGCCTTTTGTTTATTTTATTGTAAAATAGTAAAATTAGCACTAATTTTCTTATTCATGAGATAGTCCCATGACCTTCTCTTACCTATGGTTTGTTCCTTGAACAATGCCCTAACCGACCAGAACACAAAAGACTATAAAATCCTTACCTAGCTACCCCCCCCCCCTGATACCCCGCCTCTCGCCCTATCGCCGCCAACCCGTTCTACGAGACCCCGGCGCTCCATCTGGGGATGGAGGAAGGGGGAGGCAGCTGGGAAGGGCTCTGGTGATGACAGGCAGTTTGTCATTCGTTTGGAGCAGATTCGATCTGGCCAGGTAGCGGTCGGGTGGCGATCGGGGGCCCTGATGGGCGCCATTCCCAGTCCTCCCGGTTCGAAGAGGAGGTGGGGAGTTTGCTTGGGAAACTTCCACCGGCCACGAGGGGAACGAAAGATGCTTTGCCATGAAGGCAGTCTCGAGCGCAGCCGACCCCGCAGGGTACGACTCTGACGAGGCTCCCCTGCGATGCTGGAGGCATGGTGGGAGCTAAGACGAGAACCGCCGCCGCTCGCCCGCCCGACTGCAGGCCGTCCAGGGGACAGGTAGCAGTGGCGGGGGCACTCCTCCTGGCCTACGTGCCGCCGAGACGGGCGGCGGGGGCGGCGGGGCAGGGCCTGGCATTCCGGCCGCTGACGTGTAGTCAGGGCTGGGCCCCGGCGACCCGTGCGGGCCCCGGCACCAGTGACCACTGGAGGGGTCGAACTGCGCCACGGGGATCGGATGCCCGAGGCGCATTTCCCCAGGGGTCGTGGTAGCCAGGGTACTCGGGGAGCCCCTACCGCGGTACGGGGCCTGTGTGGCACGGTGTCGGGCCGATACTAAGGGGCCCCGGCGTCCGATTTCCCAGGCAGCTAGGGGGCAGCTTGGGGCCCCGACGGGAGCCCGTTCCTCGGTCCTACAAGCCCTTTGGGTGAGTGCGCTCCCCTGGGGCCTGATGGTCCGAGCCCGGACACGGGCAATGGGGCCATCTACCCGGTGGAGGGTCAACTCTGTGGGGGGAGGGGGGGACCTCCCGTGGGAGAGAAGATCTGACGCGTCAGATTATCCTGTCCCAGTTGGTAGGAGGTGGTAGGCAGGTTCTGCCTCGCCCCGCACCAACCCTGAGGCCGTACGCTAATCTGTTGGGGCTCAACGAGTGGGTGCCACCTAGGCGGTTGAGGTAGGCCCCGCGCTCACGTTGACCGAGAGGACATGCCTGGACATACGACAGGGCGGCCTGCGCCGCCGACAGCTCCAGCCCGTTGATGAGGGGGAGGGCTCAAGTGAGGCTGGTCCCCCGTCATCCCTGCGCCCTCGTACAAGCCGCCGCAGCCTGTGCGACACGATGTGCGGCGCGATGCCCCGCTACTGTGGGCTTGTGGATGAGGGAGAGGCTTCTCCCAGTTCACTCCAAGGGCCGGGCTCCTACCAGTTGGCCCCGGGAGCTGGCTGCGAGTAGCCAGTCGTCCGGGAAGGCATGAAGCTGGAGTCCCCGTTCCCGTAGGGGCGCCACGAGGGCATGAACCACTAGAGTGAGGGGCCCTCGGGCCCGGCCTGATTCGAACGGGAGGACCTTACCTCTCGAGGCTGAGAAGCCCAGCAGGTCCCTCGGCACTAGGGATAGGCACATGGGAGTGTGCGCCCGCCCGGTCAAGGGACATGGCCCCATCTCCCGCCCAGAGGAAGGGAGGATGGCCAGTGCTCAGAGAGCCAGCTGTCTTTCAGTTCGCCGCGGTGGGGGGAGGGGGACCCAGGTGGCGGGGGCGGGAGGAACTGCGGACGAAAGGTGATCCGTCGCCGCCTGTCCGACTGCTGGTTGTCCGGGGGACGGGCAGCAGTGGTCGAGGCCCCTCTCCTGGCCTGCGGGCCACCGAAGCGGCGGGGCGGAGGTGGAGGGGCGAGGCTCAATGACCCTGGCGCTGACGAGTAGCCAGGGCGGGGATCCAGTGGCCCGAACAGGTACCGACGCCAGCAACCTCTGGTGAGGTCAGGCTGAGCGGGGTCACGACGGGGATTTGGCGCCAAAGGCGCGTTACCCCAGGGCCCGTGGCCTTGGCCTTGATAGCCGGCTAGCTTGCCTCTTGGCTGGCCCCTCGGGTGCCCAGGCTCTGGCGTCTCTAGGGAGCCGGGGTTTCCTCCATCCCGTCCGGCGGTGGCGGCGGGAGACGGGCCGGGGGTGGAGGCCAGACCCATCGGCGTGGGGCGCCTTGGGGCCCCGGAGGCTCCGAGTTTCTCGGGCCTGACGCCGACCAGGACCCTGTCGGCCCTGCCGTGACGGGGGGAGGGGAGACCAAGTTGGTGCAGTGGTGGGCTGCGGGCGATATGGGGTCAGGATCCGACAACGCCCGTCCACCCGACTGCTTGTCGTCCGGGGTCCGTGTACATGGATGTCCGGTGATCCTGGTACCCATTCAGGTAACCGGGCTGTTACTCTGGGGGCCCTGGTGTATGGTTTCCCGAACATCCAGGGGGCAGCTTGGGGGCCCCGAAGGGGGCTCGTAGTTGCTCATCGTACCTCCGAGCCCTTGGGGAGCGTATGCTCCCCATGGGGCCTGGTGGTCCGAGGCCAGACGGCCGGACACGACGGGCGAGGGGGTCGTCCACCCGGGCATCGCACCCGTCTGGTGGAGGTCTTATCCGTGCCGCTCAGCGCCCAACTTGAGCTTGGCAAACCGGGAATTGACCCGCGTTGGTCTCGGTTTGCCGTCGGGACAGCGGTCCAGAGACTGCTCCCCCCCCCTGCGTCCCGGGACCCTAGAGTCTTCGGAACGCCTAACCCGGCGAGGCGAGTCAGACCCGCCTCCCCAGGAGGAAGAGGCGGTCAGACGCATCTGCTCCATAACGCAGGAGGAGACAGGCGCCGACCACCCCTTGGAAGCGGTAGCGAGAGACGGCGTGGGCGTGCCCGCTATCTTGCACCTTGCTTCTGTGGCACAAACCTTGGCGTCCTTCAGGACCGGTTCTGGCTCTGACGTCTCCAGTGGGAAGTGCTCTGAACGGGTGCAAATGCACCGGGCACGGGAGCGGCGACAGAAGCAATGCAATTTGTGAGGGAAGAACAAGGAATAATTTGTAACATCCTCCCGCCTCCAAGGCGAAGTCTCTCTGGGCACCTAAGAGGGGCGGGAGACCCCTGGCTGAAGAAAGAAGAGAAAAACCCCGAAGTGACCGGCCCCTGGGCGGGTCTGAACGGGGTAATATCTTTCCGTTACAATTTTTCTGCGACAAAGTCTGTACTCGGGAAACCTCGCTGTGGAGAATACAAAACGAGCGAATTTTTTTTCCAATTTTTTTCTAAGTGTAGCATTGATTCTCGGGAGTGAAAGACGTGACGACCTAGAAGAAAATTAATTTCAGAGCCCGCCGTGCAAATTTCAAAGCACCCAGACTCCACAAATGCCAAATACAAACACAAGTGTGAATCCAAGATGGCGGCTGACCCCTGCTCCGGAAGTCACGTTTGACTTTGGGCGCGTGGGTGAAGCTACGTAGCGGCCCTCCACGCTAAAATGAAGAAGTTTCATATGGTTAACTTTACAACATCATAATGAACAGTTAATACTAGGATAAGGACACCCTACAAAAAACCAACCCTACTACGTTTCCAACCAAGCGTCAGAGGCTGGGGAGGATTAATATTCCAACCCTAACGCTCTGGTCCCACCTGCATGTAAACAAAGGGGGGTCGGGCGGGTTGATTTCTCTCGGCACGCTCTCTAAAACACGCCCTAGAATTACTCTATTAAAGCGGAGGGTGGCAGAACCAAACCCCGCAGAAACGCACTAGGACGAATACAAGGGGCTTAGTCCTACTCAAATTGAGTAAAAATATACAATTTCGCCAAAAAAAGGGAACAATCTCATTGTAGTGATTTCCTACATTCACACTGCTCCAAATAGGACATGCAAAGGAGCTATGCACTGTAAATAGGATCAAAATGCTCAGTGCAAAATGCTCAGCTTTCTGGAATATGGATGTACTTCCAAAATCATTAAAATATAATACTGTACTTTTATGGGAATTTAGTATGCTCTCACTCAATGCATGATGTGTGCTATTACATAAATCTTTGTCAAAATTGCTACGGGCAGTGTTGCAAAAGCTTATCAGTTGCAAACCAAAGTTTTGCAAATTCGAACATGAACAATATATAAATAAATTTACAGGTGCCAATCAACTTCAATTTGCAACCAATCACTTTGCTCTTAATATATTTAAGTATAATTTTTTTCTGTATCATATATCCACTAGCTATGCTATTTCCCAGGCTATGTGTGAGCAAAAATAATTGCTGACAAATTAACAATAGGTAATAACTTACTTGGCATACGCCTTCTCCAAGAGGGCGCTCCAGAACTCGTTCTTCTCCTTGGAGTGCACAAATACGAGTTTACCATTATATGTGGGGAGGAGATCATCTACAACCACTGTCCGCCAAATGCCATACTGCCAGAAGTTGAATTTGATGATGCCCTGATCAAAGTTCTGTTCACGGGGCAAAACTACATAGAGAAGGTGTGGGTCTAGTGAGAGTCCAGCCAATGCAGCAAGAAACCAACAGTCACCTATAAACCAAAACGGTCTCTAGTTTAAAAGGGCATCTGAGGTTTAAAAAATACATAAGATTAATTTGTGTATCATTTAAATGAATAAAATTCATCCAAAACTTCTTTATCAACATGATATGACTTAAGCCTCACACAAGGAATTTTGAATAAGTGTTCGCTCTTTTGTGTGCCCATCCCATTGCTCCAATGTGCAGTAAATATGCATAAATGTTGTATCTAGATTTATTATAAGAAACTTCATCTCACGTGATATAGATTACTAGATAACCAGATAAATAGTTCATTAATGACCATGGATCTCAAGTCTGATTTCATTAGCTTCACACAAGGCTTGTACATTTTTTTGTGTGCCCATCCCATTGCTTCTCTGTGTCAGATAAATAATCTTTTAATTTATGAGAAACATGAAGTATATAATTCAATATTCTAAATCCTTATCATCTTCCTCATATCAGGAGTTTCCTGACATAGTTTTATTCATACGACCGACTAGTAACTGGGGGTGGGGGGGGGGGGGCACCAGCTACCCTTTAACATCGTAAAATCAGCCCCAATCTCTGTCATAGCTTGTCTACAACATCAATTGTTTTGTTATTTTATGCTAATGGAATCTAGTACCCTCTCTCCCTGAATGTTTTTAAACTCAAATACTTCCAATTCCATTGAAACAAAATGATTTATTAACAAAATTAAGTGCAAAAAATGTACAGGAACATGTCATCTAAAAAAATTAATAAATGTGTCTGGGGAAAATACATTAATAGTTCCTATCTTTCATTATTCATTATCTATCAGTCACATTCTACCAAATTCCATTTGCAATTTTGAAAAGTAGGTTATTTCAAGTATGGTGTATGTGGATGGAGTTAGTGTTTATTTGATTTGATTATGGATACAATTTATTTTTTTCTCAATTTTAATAACATTTTCACAATTTGAAAATGAAATAATAATGATTTTGCAACAGAAATGATTTTTACATATTTTCAGTTACACATAAGTTAATAATGCATAATATTTGAATAGCGAGGCTTATTAAGTCAAAGAAATGGAGGGTGCGCAAAAAGTGAGGCCTTAACAATAAGCACAATNGGGCCCGTATTCCGATAGCGAGGTTTAAGTTAACCCTGGTCTAAATCTGTGGTTGAAGTATGGGTAGCCAAAAGTGCCAAAATTTTATTTACAATGAATAATTTGTATGTTAACTGCTCTCTTTTCCCATACTCTAATAATGTAGAAAACAATTGAAATTTTTCTTCCGAGACAGTTTTGAATAATATGAGTGCCAAATGTGCTGGTAAATTAAACATCGACTATTACAGATTCAAGCCTCTTTTGGCTCTCCATATTTAAACCACAGATTTAGACCAGGGTTAACTTAAACCTCGCTATCGGAATACGGGCCCTAGGGATTAAGAAAAATTAATTTCGTGGTCAGTGCGAGTGCTACGATACAGGCAAAATTTACCTCACAACACACAAATTTGTTAATCCAAGTTTTATAAGAATACACTTCACTTCTAGATGGAATATAAAAACTTAATGAGCTCCATCAATTTCTCCAGGGCAAATCTAGTCTACTAAGCGTTTATAATTCTAATATATATATATAAAACTATATTCTAATATAGTTCTAATTTATTTCATTTCAAGGCTTCTTTATTCGATTGCTAAAAATCACATCAAAATGACAAATGACATATAGAACATAATGGGAAATCAATGTGATTTTAAGATATTAATTTGTCTTCTTACCAAGCATTCCTTGTTCAACATCAAAGCGACTTGCACCTTCAACAAAGAGCTGAGGATCAGCTACCAATTCCTGAAAAATAATATGGCAAAAATGACTGGCCTCGATGCGATACAACATATATCGCCCAAATCACAGATGAGGGTGATACGTGTTGGCCCTGAGGCGTTTACCAAATCAGAGATCTAGGGTCGAATTAGAAACACGTTGAATAATTGAAATATTACTCATATTTCAATTCATACGGAAATTACTTTAAAACTTTGAAATGAAGGTTTTTAATATGGCAAATATTTAACAACCAAAATTTGGATTTCCCATCTAACTGTTACTTTGTGACATCATCAACATGTGTCTTCATCAAGATTGCGTCATAAATAAGGATGCAATACAATAACATACATGTGTAATTCACCAAATCAGGCGATATGATTTTAAAATTGTCTTGCTCATATATCTGGGGCCTGTAACATAAAAGATGCAATTAAACTTACGATAAATTTTTATCGTAAGTCTATGGAAAAACATGTACAATAGAGATACAATTAAGCGCAAAATCTATTGTATCTCTTTTATGTTACAGGCCCCATATATAGTAAATAATAACAATTATCAAATAAATCAATCTGCATGTATGAAAAAGAGCTCCAGATCTGCACACGGACCATTTTCTTTAAAATGCATTTGATATCAGTTGTGAAAAGTCATTAATGAATCTGGGATGAAAAGAATTTTTCTAATCTTCAGTATCATTGAATAATGGATTGATTTGTTCATGCCTGTGTTAAATTCTTTCTTCACTAATTGTAGACACACCATGAGCATTGGTACAATGTGGATCAATGTATGGATTTCTATTCAGGTGATTGTGCATTCCAATTCTCTTTCATTGATCCACATATTTCCTTTTGCTATTCACAAAACCAGCTCTGATACATGATCTAGCAAGGTGAACAAACTTGACTCTTGTGATGTCACAATAGGATTTACATTTGAAAGGAATTTTGGGGGGCGTTCCCTACTAAGCCAACATAAAATTGAAAACAAATATTATAAAATATATGAAACACATTTGGGCTCTCTTTCACTGAAAAGGGTATTGATAATGGTATAATGCATCAACACTGATCAAATTGTGTTTTCATAATTGTAACCCTTTAATTTTCAATTTAATTTACCTTTAATAATCATAATGTAATTAGTCAATAAATTGCCAAATATGATAATAAAGTTCAAAGTGATCATTTGGGAGAAGAAATTTACTACATCCAGAATTGGTAGGTGGTTTCAGGGTTATGCATTCCCATTGGGCCCACAGAATATATTATGTTTGTGTTTTTAGTTTTTCATGTCTTTGCATGCAATTGTATTCCCTAATTTATGTGTTTTTATATTATTCATTATGCTTTCTGTGTTATGTATCATGGTTTATTTGTACTTCGTGTTTTTGGTGACTCTCTTGCAAAGCAGGCCATGTACCTTAAACAAGAATATCCTGTCTTTGAACACTTTGAATAAATAAACTAAATAACTAATTCCACATCTACTCAAGATTAGAGAAATTAAAGTTCAAAGTCAATTTTAGATCTAAAGATAGACTTGCTAACATTGTTTGAATAATGTGATAAAGCTATTTCCTTTCTAAACATTCTAACTATCACATCCATTTTAATATTCATACTAAGAAAACTAATTCCTTCAGGATCCTGAAAATTCATTCATGTCGCAACCCCTTGATCTATTTTATAGGTACAGTCATCTTTCTAATATTTCTTCACTTTTTTAAACTTACTTCAATGCAACCTTAAAGAGCACATTTCTCTATCACTCTTCCACTTTTGTAATGTAATCATGTGCTTATTTCTTAAAGGCATAATAACAAGATATTTGTTCTCCTGACAATTATTTTGATAGAGGGAATATGAATGGTATTATGGTTGGTTCTAGGCGGTGAAACCTAGGTTTGTCCAACCTAGTAACATTGATGCAACTATGCAAATTGCATACTCATTTTCTAAAATCTGAATACATGGTTCGTTTTGGGGCAAATATGTGGGCAATTGTATAATGGTTTCTTAAAGTCACTCTTTATTTGGTAAATTGACAGGATTAAGATAAATTTCAGATTTGGCATAATGGGGGAAGGTACGCTTATGACATCAAGGCACTACATAAATGTATACACTTCGACTCCTCTTCAGATCACTGGACTCTAATAAAAGCCCTAAAAAGGGTGTCCTCATACTACTTTCCCCTATTTTTTATGCATTTCTTTTAACAAAAATAGTTTTAAAATATTTGTTGTCTATTTTCGGAACCTACAAAAACTTGCGAGTATAATGTTCATATATTTTCTACCAACCATCTTGAATATACATTTATTTTTGACTTTTTTTTGTAAAAAAAAGTAATAGATTAAAAATAGCCATATTTTTTTAACATAGTTAAAAAAACACCCAAAGAACATATTTTCTCATCTAGAAAAAGTACTAAAAATGGTTCTAAGATTGAAACATGTTCACTGATGGATGTATAACAGTCATAAATTCCATAAATTGAATGGGTTTTGATGAAAAGAAATTTTACTTCTCTGCTCTGATTCCTTTACATTATACTTTTAATCCTTTGGGTTTCCATCCAAAATAATCTCTTTGAAGGACTAATCTTTGTCTAAAAAACAGGGCATTACAAACGACCATTGCAATCGACTTGATCTTTCGGAGATGGTTTATATCGTGTTGCTATTAGTGTAAATAGTTGTTTTAAGTTTTATTAATATATAATATACACTGTTGAGTCTTGTTACTGTATATGTTCATGTACTTTTTATCATGCAGGACCCCTCGTGATACCAACATCTTGTTGAGAGGGCATCCTGCTAAAATATTGATCAATAAATAAATAAATAAATCTTTCATGCTGTGACAAGCTACAAAACATCATGCTTCATTGAATTAAATAAGGGTGTGTTTAAGGAATAATCACAATCAGTAAACCAGTGTTGTGAATATATCAAGATCAAATGGGAACACGATTAAACTGCTTGAACAGGTAGAAGAAATAAAATTGAACTGTGTTAATAGTAATGACAGGTACACTTTACTGTTCTTGACAACATGGCATGGAATAATTGATACAAACTAGCTTCCACATTTGTAATTTTCTGCACCTATAAACATTAACCAAATGGCAAATGTTTATTGAAAAAAAGTATGGCCCATTCAGGGATAAATAAAGACATGAAAAAATAAGACATATTTTGAAGAAATGTATAGTGTCAAGTGCAATAAACGTTTTATTACGGTAACCTTAGACATGTCAACTAAAATGGCATTCATCATATTTCACTTCTTGTATTAAAATCTGAAAGTCTTTAAATGCAGAACATCAAGTTGGCAGATGCCGCCATGAAAAACATTTAATGATCCACTGCTGTTGAGTATTCGTGATGCTCATTTACAAGAATGAATTCTTTCAGTCCACAGTGACACACCCAAATTATATGGCATATCTATGTTGATTTATATTGAAGATGAAAAAGAAAAGGTTTTCTTGTCGACAGATGAGTGCACATTGATATTTTACATTTCAAATAAGTACTACATCTATTCAGTTTCGAGCCCCTTATCCCAACGGAGTAGCTAAAGAATACAACTTATGGTTGGCATCCCTGATATAATGGGAAAATCAATGATTAAAAGTAGATTGAATAAAATAAAAGTAATAGATCTTCCATTCACAAATCCTACAAAATTGTGATATGAATGAGAAAGAAAGCATCAGGACTTACGCTAGGTCTCTTCCACTCAAATGGTCGGGGTGGTTTCCTCGAATAGAAGAGGGACGAGTCAATAGGAAGAAAGAGGGGATCCTCCCAAAGTGTCCCGTTGGCCTTGCATTCGCTAACAAGTCTATCATAATTCTTTCCTTGATCAAACATAGCAGTGAGCTTGACTCCGACTCCCGCCATGCTGCTGATATGTCACTGTCAGTAGGTTTCGTCAATAAAAAAAAACTTGATGGATCTCTGTAAAGGATAAAATACAATTTGTTAATTGGTTTGCTTTAATGGAACACAATGTAGGCATCACTTTAGTAATTTAGAATATGTGGACTTGTATTTACGTACACTAGAACTGTATTCCACAATTTTGTCAATTCAAGATTGATGTGCATTTTGATAAAACTTTTCATATCAGTTGTTGTACATTTTTTTTGACATTGATATAGACATACATAGTGAATGATATTTTTTTTTACACAGTTTACATCAAAATATTTCTATCATAATGTCATTGATAATTGCATCATTAAACTGATAAAAAATACATCACACAAAGTGGGCAGAATAGTTTTGGGATGAAAATAATTTCAAAGTAGAAGTGTTCTTACCTATCAAAAGCTGAAATTGGCTGAGCTTGTACACAGACGTAGAGGATTCAAAATTGCAATGATGGTAACTTATGCCAGGGAACTCTCAACTCCCTGCTTATGCAAAGACTGGCTTTCAAATATACACAGACACTGAGTGCAAACTGGAAGACTGAACAATATGGAAAGGATATCCAAAACTTTTTATCAGATCACACGCTTGATTATTTCCATGACAAATAAATAATTGGTCAGAGCACAGGCAAATTTGCACAAGAATGAAAGAAAATTTTCCTATTTTATAGTCATAACCCACTGAAACATAACCTGATGACCCTCCCAATCTTGTGCTATGCATGACAAGAAGGCAATGTTTGTTTTATAATGCAGAGATGCCATTCATGAAAAAACAGTGTAGGGTCATTACTTTCACATGGTTAATTGTCTGGGTTTTCCTTGACTGTCTGGACTTACAATGATTTGCATGTATTATTTATTCCTTTTCAGTTGTCAAGAAGTCTGGCATTTTTCCTATTCATCTCTTCATATTCAAGTTTCAACTTCACCACCTATTCTAGATTCCTTTCTTTTCATTTTGGCATCCTTATCCATTCTTTCTCTATCTAGGTATGTTCATTCCTCCATCTGACTTTTTAGTTCAACCATCTTCACATTCCTTCATGGTTACTTGCCTCTACTCTTTTGTCATCTCAACTCTCTCCCTTATTGGTTCTTTTCTGATTAGGTTCCGCTCATTTTAGTTGTCTTTACTTTCTCCATTTCTCTTGATTGGTCAATTGATTTATTGAATAATTTGTATGTATTGGAATGTATTTTGCGAGTGGCTAAGTCATAAAGATTAGTGTACTACCAGACTTCTACTAATATTTTCAGCCTTGCTTTCCAACCTCAAATATTTTCTTTTTTGCCACCCAACAATAGATTTTAATATTTATGATAAAAATTGAATCAGGGACTTTTATCATAGCATAAATATTGTAGGATCACCATTTTGAGATACTTTAAGTTTATAGTTGGCTTTGTCTTCCAATTAATTATTTTGGTATTTAGCACATATATTTTTATTTTTTTGGTCCTGGGGCCTGTAACATAAAAGATGCATTTAAAATTACGATAAATATTAATCACAAGTCTATGACGAAATATGTACCACAGAAATACAATTAATTGCAAAATTAATCACATCTGTTTTGTGCTACTGGCCCCAGTATTGGTTTGGCTAAATATCTACATAGCATCTTCTTATCTTCTATTGTTATCGGTTCAGCAATAGTTTAGCTCTTTGCATTGAAACAGTTTTATTAAGTTTATTTCAGCAAGTGTCAAACCCATTCACAATACAATTGTTCTCTCACTCATCCATCCAATCTATTTCAATACTCTATTTCCGTACATGTTTCTCCTGTCATTTTCATATAAACCACATTCCATTACCACTGTCATATTCATTCTTCATAATTAATTCATAAACATTTGTCATGATGTTGTAAATTCCTGAAAAACATTAAGTACTTTGAACTTTATTTACATTATAATTATTTGTGACATTTTAATGGAATTTTAGCAACTTGAATTCAATTAGTGTACAATATTAAGGAAATAGCTATTGCAATTTGAATGATTTATCTTAAAACATTGCTCTAAGTTTGAATATGTAATTAGGATCCAAATTCAAGTGAAAATCTAAGCCCTGTAATAAAGTTTTCTGCTAATCCATAATATGTAGAAAAGAAATCAACACAGACCTGAACATATCAAACCATTGAGCAATGATATTTCAGTTTGGAAGAATTCTTTTCAGCCCAAAGTCATAAATGATTTGACAACTGGTAGCAATGGATGTTTGAGAAAATGATTCATGCATAATAGGTATGCAGTCGTTTTTCTGGACACAGAATTTTTGTATGGCAATTCCAATTTCTCAGGCCAGGTGGCAATTATATTTATATAAAAGAGATCTGATGTAACAATATTTTGCCCCCCCCCCAAAAAAAAAAAAAAATATGAATAAATGTGGTCCCAGCTCTCTAAAAATATGTTGTGTCTTTTCTTTTGAAACTCTGATTAAGAAGATCTTACAAGCATCTCTTTGCATCAAATTTCTACTGTATCAATTTGAACAAAAATACCTGCAAATGAAAAAAGAGAAAGCCATGTAGAAGACTATATGTAAACATAGGTGACCCATGCAAGAAAAGTGTTGAGAAAATATAGAAAGAAAACGAAAGGAGAAGTAGATAAATAGGTAAAGACAATGGGGTGTGGAAAACACATATAAAACTCGTAAGGGGGGTGGAAGAAAGAAGAAAAAGGAAAGAGGTAGGGAAGAGAAAAGTGAACAGTTTGCAGAATGCCAACAGTGAAAAACATATAGGGGCGATATAACAAACAAAACAAAATAGATTACAGGAAGGGAAAAACGCAGAAATTATATAACAAACAAATCAAAAATAGATTAAAGGGAGGGGAAAAGGCAAAAATTACTAATTTCTGCCTTTTTCCCTCCCTGTAATCTATTTTTTTGTTTTGTTTGTTATATCACCCCTGTATGTTTTTCACTGTTGGCATTCTGCAAACAGTTCACTT
This sequence comes from Temnopleurus reevesii, assembly GCA_036244855.1. Lineage (NCBI taxonomy): Eukaryota > Metazoa > Echinodermata > Echinoidea > Temnopleuroida > Temnopleuridae > Temnopleurus > Temnopleurus reevesii. The sequence continues at coordinate 144,838 of BQKZ01000205.1, read as the reverse complement.
TTCACTTTTTTTATTCAAGCTTCCATTTCAAATGCATCACTGCCCACATCTCAAAGAGTCACATAGCTACAATAATGAAAGGTTAGCATAATGCTAATGATTGGTTTATTTACACTTGCTACTTTCATGGTTTAATGATGCACGATTTACATTGTCATATATGGGCATGACATGTAGCATTAGATTATGCGTACACAATCATGACTACTTTTCATGCGTACAAGTAAAGATTTCATACAGAGTCATGTAATAAGAGCTAACATTCAACAAAATGGAAATTTATGAGATAAAATATTCTCATAGAATGAAGAGACCTAGAAATAAAAATCATAAAAACTGCAAAAATCATCAACTATTAATAATAATCATACTTTGTTTAAAATTTTGTTGAGCATATCAAAACGAGTACAAATCTATTGCACTGTGTACTGAATAATTTCTTTAGAATATACATCAAATATTACTTATATCAATTTTCATTATTTGTTATAAGGAATCACAAAATTAAATATAATAATTTTGATATTCACAAAGTTTTCTTAAAAATATATAAAACTTGATAGTGTTAGAAATAGGAAGTGCAAGAAATAAACATTATCATTTCCACCCTCAGCAAGGTTATCACAAAAGACAATACACAAATTCAGCCATAGCAATCTGTAATCTAGACAACAATATTTTTTTCACAAGGCAAATATAGGTCAAGAAAGGTCCAATATAAACTCAACGTACTTTGATATCTGGTTGATATTTGCCATATTGCATAGTACTTAAAGGCTGGGTCTGGGCTAGAAATATATAGCTATAGTTAAAAGCAGAAAAAAATTGACACACAAATAAAAAATTTAAAAAAGTTGAAGAAAATCAGACAATAAATAAGGAATTTATCAATATTTCAATGATATCACCCAGCTGTGATTTTTTTATGCACATTTGCAACTTTGGTCATGTGTTATGATGTAGGTGATGCACTTCTATGCAAGAAGCTTATTGTATTTTATTGTTTTAAAAATCATGTTTTTCAACCCTTTAACATAAAATAACAACTTTTTCGTCGAGAAATACATGGGTGCAAATACATTTATTGATTCAACCTTTTGAATATTTAAAAATGTAAGCATTTATGGGTAAAAACATATTCTTAAAAAGCAATAAGCTATTTCAAGTTAAAGGGATAAAATAGCCGGGATTGCTGGTAAAATGCGTAATTGCGAACGCCTCATTCATTCACACGCTATAAGAACGGTTGCGGGGCGTACGTTAGACCGAAGGCTCGGGTCAGGTGAGGGTTCGGACCAGATTCGGATTTGTAATTCTTTCCGAGTCGTAGCCTCCAAGAAGCCTTTCTATCATTTACCCAACATCAAAGCATAACTGCAATATACGTGGAAGCATTATAAAAGCAATACTGTGGTCTACTTGTTGAGACTAGACATTTGTTGCCTATCCTGTCATAGACAGCTTGGCGCATATTACGTAACATATAATCTCGACTGTGGGAGATATCTCCTCGATAATTACTTTAGAAGACCAAGTTGCCGATGCGGGAATGTGTTTGAGTGATGTATGGGGGGTCTTTACTCGAACAGTGGTAAAAGTGGAAACATTGGCACTGACTTACATTGTGTGTGATAGTCCTATCAAGATCTCAATGGAATGTGCTAGAACTTATCGTAGATCCGTATCACTGCAACATACCCCTGATAATGTGATCGGCGATTAAACCCGAAACTACTGTTCGCTCATCCGAAGCCTTGTCAGAATCGCCCATGCTTTATGGCCCTTTTAACAGTCAAGAGGTGCATGACATACATCAAAACATGTGACCAAAAGTAGCAAATGTGCATGAAAAAAATCATTAATATCACTGTTCCGTGATATTATTGAAATAGTTCCGTGATATTATTGACATATTCATGTTTGTATTTATTGTCTGATTTGCTTCAAACTTTTTTGATCCATTCGTCTGATTTTTCAAATTTTATTCAAGGCAAGTTACTTCTGGCCCAAACCTAGTTATAATAGCCTTTAAAATAGGTTAAAATTTGCCGTAAACTGGCCGTATCGTTTGTTCAAAATTTGAATTAAATTGATGAATAAATAAAGGCATGAAGGAAGCTGGGTTACATGCTCTTATATCACTTGATCTGTTGATCCCTACATGACTCTTCATCCTCATCATCATATTTTCCAAGTTTCAGACAAAAATTTGACCACTTGGTCTCTGGAGAACCTCATTCAGGTTAGAAAAATATCACTTCTGACTCACATAATAATACTCTAAGGTAAAACTCTATTATAGATAGTCTCTATACTGAATACTAAATGGTAAATAGTACTCTCTCATAAATAGTACTCTAAACATCACAATTTATGTTAGACTGACAGCAGAACAAAAATATGAATAAAATTCTCGTTCAGCACAGGAAACATACAATCAAGACCATTGTCAATGTGCTTATATACATAAAAATAAAAAAACAATGAAATATCCTGATGTGTGAGGGAATTTCAGCGTTTTAAAGCCTGTAACGTCCAATTTCATAAAATAAATATATCATTCATAAATAATGCCTGTACAAATTTAATAACTACATACATGCAGTTGTATCACAAATTCTTGTGAAAGACATATAAAAAGGCTGCAGAAGGATATATACACAATTTTGTATCCATTAACGTATCAGTTATCCGTAATGGTTCAACCATAAAAAGATAGTAAATGATGCAGTGATAACAGTTTGTACATGTAAAATGATTTTTTTTTCAAAATGATAAACACAACCCATCAGTATATGTAGGTAAATGTGGGCCTTTTCTTCAACATCACAATATTTTTCACCCAAATCTACTAAACAAAAACAAAATATGTTGTGTGCTAAAAGTGCAATAATCTGTTACTCACACTACTTACAATTCCGAATTTTGTTGAAACAACTTTATGGCAGAAATCAAGAAACAATACCACATCCCTTTGGCACTGAGCTAAGAAAATGAAAAGGTGACCCATCAAAGATTGTCCATTTCAATGTATCAAATAGAATGAGGCAGGAATGACAAGCCCAATTCGAAAGAGAATGTAGTTTAAAAAAAAAGAAAAAAAAGGAGCAAAATTATCTGTTTTGGCTTTATTATTCGCTCAAAATTAAAAAATCCAAATGGTGCCCTAAACCTTTAATCATGGAAGAAGTGTCTGCAATCTAAAGTCACATTTTCACAGAAAACCGACGGAATTGAGAACATTGGTGGTAAGAAAAGATATTGGTCCTTTTGATCTCGTTTTGCTGAGCATTTATTGTTGAGATGAGTTCGAAAAGGCAACTAAGCACGCCATACAAGCCCAATCCAAATATGAAGATTGGGAAGCCCAATACGTTCGAGATGCTACGAATCAAGGCAGAGGTAGCCCACGCCCCTTCGGCGGAGAAGCTTAATGAAGACCCGGTAGAGCTTCAGGTAAATGAGTTGCCTGCTGATGATAAAAACAACGATACGAATAACGGTAATCCCGCCATCAAAGCCAAGCGAGGGCTCCCTTTCAGTTCTGTTGTAGGAGATGACGACATACCCCCTCACGTTGGTTTAGTAATTTTACCAACAAACTTCATCAGAAGTTAACTGACTTAGAACAGCATATGGAGATGCTAGTGCTTGAAAAAGTGGAGAAGCTAAGCCAGCAAGTGAGGGCCAATGAGGAGACGATATCTGCATGCACTATGCAGTTAGATGAAACAATCAAAGAGGTGAACAAATTAAAGGCCGAGAAGGAGATTCTCGTGGCAAAACTGGATATCATGGAAAACCACAGTTGAAGAAATAATCTTGTTTTTCACGGGATCCCTGAGAGTAAGACCCCAAGAGAAAACACCCAAAAAGTATTGGAGAATCTCATCCATGAGTTTGTTGGGGTCAAGCAGTCCAGTGATGTCCCATCGATTGTCATCGAACGCTGTCACCGCACGCCTACATTCACACGCCCCGATTCGCAAGCTGCCAATCCCCCAAGGGTTATTCATGTAGCCTTCTCAACATACCTTGCCAAGGAATTTGTACGCAAAGCATGTATTGCTAAGTTTAAAAAAGAAGAGTTCCAGGGTTACATAATCTATGTTTCGGAGGATTTTTCCAAGTGTGTGGCATAGCAGAGAAGGAGAAAGTTAGACCAACTGAAGAAACTGAAAAATGAAGGCGAAGTTGGCGTTTAGAGATTTTAAGGGGAAGCTTCACGTTGTTGATTGAACCTTTACAGTTAATTTGTCATGCCGGAAGTGACATGGAGACTAGATAGTAGACTTCTTCATAGCAGATTCGCCAAAATTTGGCCTAGTTGAGATTGAAAGCTTTAGTGGCTCTTCACTCTTTTTATTGCATTTCATCAGTTGCCGCTAATTGATCTGTAACATTCCTAAATTATTTTTTACACTTTTAGTCTTCACTTATTTAAGTTTTACAGTATGTGTATACCAACTGCCTAGAGTTTCTGGCGGTCGAGGAATTCCAGATAAACTGTTTTCACACTGATATTTATGTTTAAAAAAACCAACACCTATTGGCTTTGTTTATACTTATATGGGCTATTCTAGCTAAATGGTACTAAATGTTACATAAAGTGATTTAAAAGCAGATAATAATCTCATTCGCTGGGGTGGCCCTTATCGTTTTTGGTTTATTGCTTCAACTATTTTTTATGCAATATTTTGTCTATGGTGCAGTTATTATTGTCTGTTTATGCTGCCAGTAGGACGAGTTGATACAATTTTTAGGTCGCGTAAGCAGCCTACGAAAGTATGTTTTTTTTAGGACCAACCAATTCATTGGAGTTTTGTCTCATATAAGTTAGGTTTTTGGTGTTAATGTGTTTTGGGTTATTTTATCTATTTTTTGTAGTGCACATTTGATCAGGACTGTCTTTTGATTTGAACTCCTGTTCTTTATGATGTGCGTGCCTTCTTTTGTCATGTTTTCCTCAATAGCTTCTTTTTTCTCCTTTTTTTCCTTTTTCCTTTTTTTTTTATCTGGGTAGGCTTTATGTATATTGCCGACTGTATAAGGATCGCAAATGTTGACAGATTTATGCCTTTACCGATGTTTTTATTTATCAATGTTATTATGGTCTTCTTTGCTGTTTTATTTGTTCTTATATCTTTTGTTTTGTACATTGTTAATTTTTGTGTTCTTGAATAAATAAAAAACTAAGTTATAAAAAAAAATCCAAACTATATTATCATATCCACTCTGAATAAGTGAAATGAAATAATTTCAACAACAATTTTTGTAGAAAGAAAGGAATATATGAGATATTTTATTTTGTTAATTCCGGTGACAAAAATTCAGAGAAGATGATCATCATCGATCATCCTGATTTTGTCACGTGAGATCCCGTTTCCCACACAGCCGCCATTATTGTATCCATGGCACATTGGATTGATTTTTTATTTAATTCTTTGGATTTCTCGCTGTTTTTTTTCTATAATTATATATTGCGGAAAGAAGACTAATGAACCAGATAACCAGGAGCCAGCAAAGATACTTGCAAATCCTGACAAACCTATTGTCAAGAAACATTCTGTGAAGATGACTTCGACTTCGTTGAAGCACTAGTCACGAGGCGAAAAAAGCCTGCACAAAAAATACAAATATAGTTAGCGTACAGCCACAGGCTAATCCATCGGCGGCCAACAGACGAGCACAGCTCGATTCGCCCACCCAATGTTCCGAGCCCCTGGCAGCCGGATCAGCGTCAAATCCGTCTACACCGGAGCTGGTACAGCCCGGTCCAGAGTACGAAACTAGAATGAACAAACTTGAGGCAATGCTAGAGAAAGTTAGTTGTTCGATTGATGACCGACAGAGGATTTCTCCCAGCTTTTATGATCAGGATGATCTTGATAATGTGAGCATATATGATGCACCACGCTGTACCCCGGGTTCCCTCGTTGTGTAGCGCCACCTCATGCCCATTATTATGTAGTCTTCTAGATTCGGCCAAGTGTCACTCACTCGTCGGCGATAGCACTAACGTTATAGTGCCAAATTGAGATAATTTCATTTCTCCTGGCTAGACTTGCCAAATTTGATCCAGAGGTGGAGGAGGAGAAAAAAAAGTCCCAGGAACTCTTTCTTTTTAATTTTGGGAAACCAGGTTAAAAGTTACAGAGCTAAAAAAAATCAAATAATTCAACAGAACTGTGATTTATTTTTTGGTACCCCAGGTTACCAAATAGTGCATCATATGCCGGGTCTGAGCTCAATTATACTGAACGAAGGAGCGTGTTTCGCCCACGCGGCGGCGGAGGTATCAACCGAGTTATTGAACTGGGAGACACAAGTAGTGTGCAAAAGTTCATATCGAATCATGATGATGACAACTCTGATCGTACAAACGCCAAGGCTGATTGGCCTGACGGCCGAGGGGTGGGGGAATCATTATTCAAAATTCCCAAAATAGCTCAGCGTTATGCCGCTCCGTCGGTGGTTGGAGAGGCCATGCGAGATTTGACTGAGAGCATCGATTTCATGATGGAGCAGAAGTTGGACAATAAACTTTTGGATGAAACTTCAGCCTATTACTTGTGTCCTGACAATTTTTATTTCTATTCTAATCCCAAAGTTAATCTGACTATTTGGGACAACATGAAGACCAATACACGTAAAAGGGACATCGATGGCCCAAACATCTCTGCTTAAAGGGATGACTGCCTCTGTGCAGTCCCTCCCTGCAGACTCAGTTCCCACTGATAGGCAGCAGGATGCCCTAGCCTTGTTGTGTGATGTGAATTTTGCCAAACTCTTTGAAAAAGGACCTAATCAATAAAGCCAAACATGAACGCAGCTTTCCACCACTTGTGCAAGCCACAGTACAAAGTTACAAAACTCCTGTTTGGGGATGATTTGGGATGCCAAGTCAAGGAAATGTCCAAAGAGAGAAAAACAATGGCTAGCATAATGAAACAGAAATTTGGCAAAGAGCAACGATACAACCCATACACAAGGAGGCTAGATTCCTCAGCTCGAGGGGGCTATGCCCCAAGCTCCAATGGGGTGAGGATAAGTTTGAAAGGTCAGCTCGGAGGTCTGCATCATCGAATACTGGGTAGCCATTTTTTCAGGCAAGCAGTTCCAGAAGGGAAAATTCAGAGAGCCACCCTCTCACACCTTTACCCCCAAGGATGTGGGAAGACAACCACAAGTATGGCAGAACCAGTGAAGGAAGCCAGTTCACCACCTCAACTAAATAAGGTAGCTGCAAATTTATTTTCTGAGAATGTTCTCGGAGGTCGCCTGAATGGGAAAAAATTACTGATGACACCGTTATCCTACAAGCAGTTCAAGGGTACATGATAAAATTTGATTTTGATAATTTTCCCCAGCCCATAGCCCAGGGAAATTGCCTTGCCCTTACAAACGCAATTCTGAAGAATCTGCGAAGATTGATAGTGAGATTCAATATCTTGAGCAAAAACATGTTATAGAGAAATATTCGCATGAACAAGGGGCATTTAAATGAAGACCCAAAAAGAAACGAGACCCAAAAAGAATGGCAGTCCACATTATTTTGGACCTTTCTGACCTTTCTGACCTAGAGAGTAGGGGGGAAATACCAGCATTTTAAAAGGGATAACATTCAGCTGTGATCCTTCTCTCACATGGGTATTTTTTGTAGACCTCAACGATGGATGTTATTCTATACCCATTTATCCCTCATCTCACAAATACTTAATGTTCATTTGGAATGGAGAATTATGGCAATTCAAGGCCCTTCCCAATGGACTGTCCTCTACCCCATGACTTTGTACCAAGGTGCTTAAACCAGTGATGACCTATTTGAGAATGCAGGGCATTCACTTTTGGCTTATCTCAATGACATGTTGAGAGTGGGTAAAGACATGTTTTCAGCACACTCAGCCATACAAGCAACAATAACTCTTCTCTCAAAGCTAGGGTTCATAATTCATTCAGAGAAGTCAGTTTTACACCCAGCCCACGAGTAAGAATTTTGAGGTTTCCACCTCAGATAGTGTTATGAAAGTGCACTCAAATTTGTTGTCACTTGAGTCATTTGGTCATTTATTCCTAACTTTCCACTGCTGATCTATGTAATGTATTCAATGTATTAGCACTCCCTTGAGCATGCCCAGTGTAGCATCAAAGACAGTGAAGAGAAAGAAATGGTCTGTTTTGTGAGGATTAAGGATCACTTTTTATCGGAAGCATCCTTTGGGATTGAGATCTGATTTTTGTGAATACGAAAGGCAAAAAGCTTCCACAGAATTAACAAGGAATTCACAGAATTTACCGGGAATTTGCTGGGAATTTGCTCAGATACTTGATGAGATTCATTTGTGAAGATGAAAGAGAATCTGAATCAATAAAGCCAGCATATAATATCAGTCGAGGTGTTTGTCTACTTTATTTGTCGATCTTACGGCAGACACAGATAGTATGCTTATTTTCGTTCTGGAGGGTAAATGGGTTGACAACAATTTCCTTTTTTTCATTTAATTTTCTATTTCTCTTTAAAAATATTCCTTTTAAATTGTTAACAAATGAAAAAAATATTATAAAAAAGTACTCTATTGTTTTGTGTATTTTTATAATTTTAACCATTGCATCTTATTGGATTATTTTCTTAGATTTCATGACAGAAAATATTTCAAGCATTCTGAAATAAATCAATGCCTGCCCATAAAACTGAAAATACACTGTTGTAGAATATTAATTTCTCTTGTAATCTACTAGTACCAAAGTATTCACAAGTATTATCAGGATTATAGGGAACATATTTGCGACATGTGATCAATTGCTCACTAAAAGCAGAGTGCTAACCTTCTGTTATATGGATGAGGATAGAAATTAAAATTTGTGTCACAAAACAGCTGCTCTCTTATGAGGAAATATTTGGTTCAGCTGTTTCGTGATTCACAGTTTGATTTCTAACCTGATGCATATTTTGGAAGGTTAGCAACTCTGCAAGAGATACCATTGTGGCCACACTTGCAAGAATGTGACTAATAGCTTATAATGAGATTGGATCATAGTCACATTCACAAGTGGTCTGGATTTCTTTGCCTTATAATTGTATTCATATTACAAAGACAAGTTTTTTTACACACTCAAATGGAAAGTGACTGAGAAAATACCTTGTATGAAGTGGGTGTTTAAGGTGACAAAATAGAATATTTGTTCTCGTCATTGTTTGTTGGTGCCTAAATGCATTATTCCCCAAAGTCTCCTCCCCCGAAATCTCCCCCACCAAAATCATCTCCTCCCCCAAAATCCCCTCCTCCAAAATCATCATGACCACCAAAATCATCGTGACCTCCAAAGTCATTATGGTCATGATGGTGGTCATGATCGTGAAAATGATCATGATCGTGGAAGTGATCATGATGGTGATGGTGATGTCCACCAAAGTGAAGGCCACCACCCCATCCATGACCATAACCCCCATAACCATATCCACCTCCATAACCCCACCCCCAGCCATGGTATCCCCCTAGAAGGGAGCCAGCCAGAAGCCCAGTGGCAAACCCATCACCTCCTCGGGAGTACTGCCTAGATTGGTCCTGTACAATGACTGTCTGTTGTACTGGTCTGGAGGCCACTGGTCCATTGGATTGAGTGGGGTATGCAGGTCTTGGTTGCTGGTATTGGGCAGGGTAAGGCTGCTGGGCGGGGTATCCTCCTGCTTGTGGGTATGGTGATGCTGCTACAGGAGGTGGCGCTTGACCTGGAGAGATAAAACCATAAAAAGATAAAATAAAAACAAACTCAGACTTCCCTAATTCCAATCAGATTCATACGGAGAGCCACATATTCATGCATGTATATCTGTGCTGAACATTACTTTACCCTTTCTCTATATTACCACATAAGTCCACTTCCCTCATTTTTTCACAAATGCTTGTCATTCATCCACCAATGATTATGAACTTGAAAAATAGTTTTAGTCAATAGGTTAAGTTATGAATTAAGAAAATTACATGAAATAAGTACATCCATTCAGGGAACTCAGGACTTTAAGACATTTCAATTTTGGTAGTATAAGATGAAACCACAAAACTATGACTTTTTAATAAATTTGCAATTCCTCGTTGCCGAGAATAAAAAGGACTAAGAATTGTAAATAGTGCTATAGGTATGCAGGTTTCCCCATAAAAACAATTCATGTGTTTCGGGATACCCACTCCAGTTATGGACATTTGTATATGTTTATCTATTTTTGCCAGGATTTAGATAGAGAAATCATGATTCTTCTTAAACTTTATTTCAAATATATCCTGATATTATAAAAATATACATTGCCTTGAGACTCCCTGGTTAAATCTATGTGCAAGATGTGCTGACCAAATAGTACTTTTGGAGGCACAGAGGCCAACAGTTTTAAAGAGGTGGAAATGAAGGCACGGTATCATCGCGAAACATCGAAAATGTGGTGATGTTATCTCCCCACATATTTTTGTATATGAAAATATGACGTAAGTGTTGCCATAGAACTACGTCTTTTCTTCACATAGTAATTCTCTGATGCCAAGCTCACAAACTTGTTGAAATTACATTTGATCACATGAAAGTGTTTTAACCAATCACTGATAGATACATTTTTTTATCCATAATGTAATAACTATTATTACACCATGGGGCATTTCTTTGATGCAGCACCTCCGATGATGTTGAAGGAAGAAAAAAAAAACTTTCTGAAATGATACACGTAGTAGGTGCATTATTTTCTCAAGTCAAAAGACACTTCCCAAACTCCAACAAATCGATAGTGACGATATCATGAGATATTGTTTGATGTCACCTATCATCGATCGAGAGGATTACATACCCAAACCAAATTGAATCATATGTAAAAACTTTTTTTCTGTTTGACTTTGCATATGTCCCATTATATTTGATTCACGATACCAAAGATCATACATTTTGGCCTACAAAACGTTGATAGAATGTACCTGTTAGATTTGGATTAAAGCCATAGGCAGGAGGTTGGTTGGGAGGGGGTGCTTGTGAGGGGTATGGTGGCTGACCATGAGGCTGTGGCATACCACCTCCAACCATCGGAGCTCCAGGTGGTGGCTGCTGTTGTTGTTGACTTGGTGGCGCTATGCCTTTAGCTTGGTATAGTTTCTCCAGCCACTGACTGCAAAGACAGAGCAAAAGTGACATGACATTTTGCCTCCAAAATATTGTCTAGTACTTTATCACATTAGACATCTGAGCCATGCAACTTTTTAAACCAGACCGCCTGATTTGGATTGCCCTCTATGGCAAAATAGGTGTTAAAATCTAGTGCGTCCATGACTGCACCCATTAATGCATGTACTTGGCATGCGCGTACCCAGGATTTAGATACCCGGGGGCCCCTCGGGAGCCTAGCTTAGCTGACAAGAAAAAAGAGAGAATGAAAAACAAGGTCTTCACCTCTTTTTTCACCTGAGAGGGCTGAGGTCAAATTTGGCACCCCCCAGGGAGCTGAGCTGGACTGACAAACAAAAAATTTTAAAAAGGGGTCTTGACCCCAAATTTTGCGCACCCCCTGGGGTGCTGAGCTACCTGACAAGCGGGGAAAAAAAGGTAATCCCCAACTTTTTCGCCTCCCTTTCTGTGAATTAGGTGCCCATTTAACATCAAATTTTGGCGCCCAAGCTCTGACCCTGGGGGAGGGGGAAACTAGCGCCCCTATAGTTCTTCCCCCCCCCCATGGTGCGCCCAAGCATTGACTGTATTGATGATACAATCTGAATGAAGGTGTATGTTGATGGTCGATGTCATCACAATTGCTATAAGCAGTGAGGATTTGATGGCAACATATATTTGGGATGGTTGTTTTACCACATTGAAGCCTTTATATCAATGTTGTTATTAAGCCTATTTTGAAAGAATTAAGATAATACTGATATCTGGCACATTTTAGAATGTATAATATCTGCTTTGGTTGATAATGGTTGAAATGCCTCAGGGCCTACACATATTGCTGTCATCTGCAAAAAAAAATCTGCACAAAGTTTGCACGCTATCAACATGCCTTGCCGAGCAATCAAGGGCAGCGAATATTTTAATGGATTGTTCATAAACATCTGTCTGATATGCAGATCTTATTTCTGAAAATGTAGCTGCTTAGCACTTTTAACAGTATATTGAATAATGTGCATAACTACCTACACTATCATTAAGGTGTTTTTTTTCTGAAGGGCTAGATATCGAGAGTGAATTTTCAAGATAAATTACATACAGACACTTTTAAGAAAGAATTCATTGAAATATTTGCTTTTAAACAATTAGCACAATTATTGCATCAACTAATTATCAATACCTTTATGTGAAAATGAAAAATAAAATTACAAGCCATAGACTTACACCAAATCTTGTTCTGTTTCTGCTAGAATGTAGTAGTTCTTGCCCCTTGCTGTCATAACAAACAAGAAGTCTTTCCTTGCCCCAGACGGTATCGATGGGGCATCAGAACCGACCTGGGCTCCAACACGAAGCATGGTGCAATCTGTTCGGACATTGATGACTTTGTCTGGAGTATGACCAGTCCCATCTGACCACGCCAGTTGACCATCTTGGTAAATAGTGAAGTATTTGCGTCGCCATCGAGTTA
>BQKZ01000205.1:55533-88182 GCA_036244855.1 Temnopleurus reevesii | reverse complement strand
AACTTGAACCATCTTGATAGAAATACATGTATGTTAAAAGCCATATTGTTACAATTTACAAATCGCGCAATGCAGGCGAGACTGCCAGGTGGCGTTTCACTTGTTCTTCTTTATTTAGGTTGAATTAACTTGTAGCTCTGTCCATTATACAACCCAATAAGATTTAAATTAGTGTTGCACTATAATACTTAGATCAAATATATTTTAAGTGATCCCATGACATTTACGCTGGTAGCACTGAATCCTTTAAAATAATCTCTGTGGTGTTAAGCCAAGCATGAAATATGATTTGAGCAACTGCTATAGGAAAAAAAAATCACATGCCACCGTTTCAGATGCCAACTGTTCTGGAATATATATGAGGTGTGAAATTATGTATTTCCATATGAATTCAAGGCTTTCATTGCAAGTGAATGGCCAAGAGTACATCATGGCTTTTGTCATTTTTTCTCTAATTTTTGTTCAGCTGTTGCATTATTCATATCTCCTTTTGTACCTCGTGAATATTCTGGAGTGGTTGGCATCTCTGCATGTCTTCTTTCTTGCCTGTGGTGGTGGGCTTATTAGCATGTAGTTTATTAGTTGAACTGGCTCCTTGTGTTTACCAGGAGGAGAATAATGGTGATGGAGATGGTGGGGAGAATGTGGAGGAAGTTGTTGAGGAGAAGGAGCCGGAGGAGCCTGAGGAGCCTGATATGTGGGAGGAGACATTCAAATCTCATACAGACAGAAAGCCCTACGGTGAGTACTTCTTTGTTTGGCATTTAAGATCTCAACCATTTGGCTCATCTCTGTGCTTTGCAATCAATTGTACAAATGATATCAATCGCAAGTCTATGGGAAATCATGTACTAACGTTTGAGATGGTTTGCAAACTTGTTTTATGTTTCAGGCCATTCTCTTTTTGAAAAACACATTGGAATTCTTGTTTGCAGTTTTACATGCATATTCATTAATTTTTTCTTTTACTTTTTCAATTTGTTTGATGTCTGTGTGAATGTTGAGTTTGGATTATGAAAGAAACATGTCATTGAAGTTGTTTCTATCTTTGGTAGGCTTGTGACATAAGCCTGTTGTAAATACACCTCTTGCTCCAGGAAAATGATGTTTAGCTGTTTAAATCAGGACACAACAAAAACAAATGCATAGTGAATCAAATAGTAGCTTTAATATGCACAGCCAGTGATGCATGTGCTTAGTATCTGTTTACCTCATGTTTATTACAGTATGAAGTTACTAGACGTTGACTTTCAATAATTTTCATTTCTAGAAGTGGGAGGGCTGCTAACGGATTTGAAATTCATGCCTGAATGCAGAAAGTGCAGGTGCTCTTTATCAGTGATGTCAACTGTCTGTTAGATCTTTTCTTGAGTTGAAAGATTAGTTATGTAATGTTTCAAAACTTAAAGCTGATAGTGTTTTCCCTTTCAAATCTGACGGCAGATATCATACTTCAAAGGAATAAGCAAAATTGGTAGTTCACGTCTAATAACTCCTTGACTGTACCATATTTGTTTCTGGGCATGATTGAATAATTAATATCTTGCTCCCATAAGTCATTCAAACTGTGTAGGACTAATCTGCTAGTTCCACTTGCGAAATAAATCTTCTTGTTACATCAGGAAAATGTTTATTAATATCAGAACCATATTATATCCGGAGCGGTATATCTATTTGTTTGATTACTTTTGTACTTTTACCCTTTTTTCCTCCAGGTCCTTCATCGATTGGAATGGATTTCTCCTTCCCTGGCTTCGAGCATGTCTATGGCATTCCTGAACATGCAGATACGCTGGCTCTAAAAGCAACAGGGTAAAACTAGTCTCTATTTAATATTTTCTCCAATATTATCTGTATTTGTTTTGTTCATTCATCTTTTTATCCCATCCCTTTTATCATCTTCTTTTGAAGTTGCCATAAAATTCTTTTAAAATTCACAGAGCTTTTAAGGTATTAATACATGAAACATGAAAGCATTTATTGGAATCTACAGAAGCACTTAACTTTCCCAGTAAAAAAGTGTGATCATAACAAGATAACAAATTTTGAATTTGTGCATTTTTGCATTTGTACATTACCCATAAATGATTGATCTTATACAGTTAATAAGGTTCAAAAGTATTTATTCATCCTATTGTTCATTACATGCTACTTTCCTAATTATTTACATTGCAGACCGAATGATCCTTACCGTCTATATAACTTGGATGTATTTGAGTATGAATTGGACAAGCGAATGGCTCTCTATGGATCTGTACCTTTCATGCTGGCTCACAAGTAAGTTGATTTACAAACACAATCTTTGTATCGATACATTGATAATCGTCAGCTGCTCTGTCACATTGAAGTTTATTTGGAGAATCGCTATTGCTTGCTTATCCTGTTTCCGTGGATCGGTCATGAGAGTATGAAATTTTGTGTTAAAAATTTAAAACAGATATAGTGAAATGTGAGAGAAAAAATTCAATTAGTATTAATTTGTGATCTGACATTCCTCGCTTTTATTCTGGGTAATAATCCAAAAGATCGCCAAATTTGAAACCAAATCTGCCCGTGAATCTGCTAATTCAGCAGCATGTAATAATAATTTATCAAGTAACAATATTATATACTTGATGGGATTTTAGTAGTATTAAACAAGACTGAATTCAACCCAGTCAAGTCATCTATTGCTTATGAACTCGGAATACAACGTGTTTTTTAAAATCTGTGTTCTCCCTTCAGCAAAGAACGAACAGTTGGTTTATTCTGGATGAATGCTGCCGAGACTTACATTGATATTGCATCAAACACAGCTGATAAGGTAAGAAGAATCATCTAGAGTAGGATAATTCACTATTTGTGATATTTAGGATGTTCTATTTCATATGAAAGGAGATGAAGGTGGATAACAACTCTCCTAAATAATTCTAGGTGAGCAGAGTTACATATTGCTGAATGCGAGTAGACAAAATTGTTGAATTATCTCATAGAAACAGATCTTGCTCAACAATAATGCTACTGCAATGGAAATAGGCAGGAGGGTCAAGCAAAATGTAATCTTTAATTCCTTTTTATGTACTTATTTATGCATTAAATAAAAATTCCGACTGTAAATCTTGAAATACTGCTTTCATTGCTATTTTTCTTTCCACACATTCATGTACAGAATATGCTAATTGAATGTATCTTTGAAATATCTTAAAAGTTGCTTGAGGCTTGAAAGGAAATAGTATGATTGAATGAAATTGTGCATTTCAGATAGTAACTGATTTGTAGTTTATTTGCAAAATATTGCCACTTTTTAGCAACACCCCTAAGTTTGCAAATAAAGAGAGTAGTGTTCCTTTGTTTGACACCCATTTTCATTCTGAATCTGGTTTTGGTTGCAAAAAAAGTAATATAATTTTGTCCAGCTTTTCTTTGAGAGGATATTTGGGTGCATGTGAGGATGTAATGAAGTATCTTAGAGATACTTTCATTGGTATACAGATTCTGCTTGAAATTGATGAATTTGATTTCTTTGACCTCAGTTTAGCCTGTCTTTGGAAGGATATTTGACTATGTGCAGAGGAGATGGATGTTCCCCAGGTTGACACATATTGATGTCATGTGCCTGTTTTAGATGATAATCATTTAATTCCCTCTGCCTCATTTGAATATGTCTTTGCAAGAATGTTTGAATATTGGAAATGGAGGAGTGGTGTTCCCTAGGTTGACAAATGTTTGATATTCTTAGTCTGTCTTAGATCATAATCATTTAATTCCCTCTACCTCATTTTAGTCTGTCTTTGGGAGGATGTTTGACTACGTAAAAGGAGAGAGTGATGTTCCCCAGGTTGATACACACTGGTATTCCGAGTCTGGTATCATTGATACTTTCCTCTTATTTGGACCAACACCAATGAACGTCATGTCACAGTATACAGACCTCACTGGCAAGCCATATCTTCCTCCAGTAAGTAATAAAAGATTGAAGGTAGTAATTTAAAAATGAATCTGAGAAGAAACACAATACACAAGAGTACATGTATAGCTTTATTGATTTTGTAATCCAGATTTCTGAAATATTAATCTAAAGACATTACATAGATTGAAACAATGTTACTGCAGATATAGTTATACATAACTTTAAATATTGTTTAGTATTTCAGCAGTCGTCTGATGCCTTTCTTATGCTATGATATTCTGTTCTATTTTCCACTCTTATTTTATTTTTGATTGCGCCTTGAGCACTAAATCTTATTGGATCTTGCGGATTATAAGTCACATGTATTATTATAATTATTATTACAAATACTGCATGAAAAATTTTAATCAGGTGTGAAAATTGTATGAAGTTTGTAATGGTTAGGTTATGTTATGTAAAATAATTGATGAGTTTGGTAAATTTGTAGTGTAATTAAAGCCTCTAATCATGAGTTGACAATGTCTCATTTATATTTTTGTTTCTTTCATACTTTTCCAGCTTTTCTCAATAGCATACCATCAATGTCGCTGGAATTACAATGATGAAGAAGATGTCAAACAGTAAGTAAATTTCCTTACTCATTTATGTATTATATACCATGTTTTGTAGACATAACTTAGTGCATTCCTTGTATTTGTTGACGAGCATCTCACCAAATTTAGGGTCCAATTTTTGTGGAGTTGACTGATATTGTGCCAGTTTTTCTCATGAATTACTAGAAAATTAGAATTAATGTCATGCCATGATGGTTTAATGTTAAAAAAGTTTACACTGGCCGTCCAAATGCCAGTGAAAGTGCAGGGGTTTAGTATATCGCAGATCTCTAATTCAAATTTTAGTGTAATCCAATTTTATATGCTGATTTTCATTTGCCATGTATATCTTTTTATATTTAGATTAATAATTTAGTGGTTAAATTGTGTATTTTAACAATCGATGTACTTGTCTTTCCATCTATTTATGTGTCTACTACTTACCAACCTACATACCTATGTACATTATGTACTCCATGATATATTTGCTATTTTAGTTTCCGTGATATAAAGTCAATTTACTTTCATATCTTTACAGAGTTGATGCCAACTTTGATGAGCATGACATCCCATGTGATGTGATCTGGCTTGATATTGAACACACTAATGGAAAGAGGTATGTTAGTTTTATTATAATTATTTTTATCATTTTTATTGTAATTAGTTGTAGTACTCTAATATTCTTGATTTGCGTTCTTATTGAATTTTTATTGTGCCAATCTTCTGTGAATATGATTCTTGATCATCTTCAATAAAACAGAACTATAAAAAAGAGGTACCAGGGTATGTTATTCTGTTTTCAAAGGAATAATTTGTAATATTTCCAGGTGTCTTATTGTTCATTCTGCTGAAAATGTTTCAGGACCTTAGACAACCCAGCATCTACAACTTCATGATGAGCAAACCCTTTTTTCAGTGAGATTAATATTGATAATGATAATGGTGGCTTCTTTTATAGTGCACAGGTCCAGCTTATCGGTGCTCATGGCGCTGAAAGTTTTCGCTCATTACTATCTGGCTTTAGCAGACTGCCATTATGATATCTCGCATTCCAAAGAATTTCTTCATGTTGTCCCCCATATACCTTATCTGGGTTGAGTGCAGCACAATTTTAATGAATTTCTTGCTGAAGGAAATGAATGGCATGGGTGGGATTTTAACTGCCGACTCTCGATTAAGAAGGGAAGAATCAGAACCACAACACCACAATGTTTTATTAATCATCGCATCTTTTTTGACCACCTTGTGATTCTTTAATCTTTTGTTTATTTCACAGATATTTGACTTGGGACAATCATAAATTCCCTGATCCAGGGAGAATGCTTGATCATTTGGCAGCTAAAGGAAGAAAGGTATGTAAAGAATTTAATATGAAGGCAGGTTAGGCTTGTTTTATGCCATGTGCATTTTCCATAATTTAGGCTGTATTTTGTTTTGTTTTGTTTTGAATTAAGCTAAGTTTGACTTTGACTCTTGTAATAATTTGCGTCTCTTTTTTTAACATCACATTCATATTATCCTTCACACCATCATTATCATGATCATCAGGACTATCATTGTAATCATTGTCATTGGCATTATTATCATTGTCATCAAAACAGCATATGCTGAACTGGTTTTTTTTAATTGAATTGAATAGATGAATTCAATAAAATTTATTCATCGTCATCATCTTCATCATCATCTTTTAATTATTTTTGTTATATACTTCATATAGATGGTGACTATTGTGGATCCACATGTTCATCGAGATAACAACTATCACATGTACAAGGAAGGAAAGGACAATGACTACTTTGTTCACAAAAATGATGGCGGCGAGTATGAAGGATGGTGTTGGCCAGGTTAGTTCACTTTTACTCATGTAAGCACTTTGTTGTTATAAGGTGTCCTGAATGTTGTGCACTTTTCTTCCTGAAATTGATATTTTTTGTGCATGTAATTTTCTACCAAAACACCAGGCTTTTTTGCAGTCATAGAGATCTAGGATTCTTTCAAAGAGATGAAATAAGGTTGAAATCAATTTGAATAATGTTAAGTAGAGGCTCTTCTTTTTTTTGTAGGCCTCACATTTCATAAAAATCTTTTCAATCAGCTTCAGAAACTAAATACAGTATTCATTTCAATAATTACATACAAACTGATGTCTCCTATAAAGCAAATGTAGGTCTTGAAAAACAATGTGATGATGTCAGGGATATGTTTAATTCATCTGTATTCAAAAGTAACACCCTTTGCACTGATGATTATACTAATAGTTTATTTCTACATGGGCAATTGCTTAAATGTTGTCCGATCTGTACATATCAGTACTCGCCTGAAATACTTATTCATCATTCCTAACGGGTTTGAAAAGAAGTTGTAATGGTAATAAATGATTGTGGCTCAATTAATGCATATAGTGAAGTAAGATAGTAGAAAAATGAGGTTGAATGTACATGAAGTTTGACCAATTTTTGGAAATGCCTTTATATTGCATTAAAAATCTGTCACTCTTTCAAGAGTGGTTTATACTTTATTATTCAGTCACTGAAATCATAGCAATGAGACCACTGAGGAGAATGATTTTGAAGTCCTTCTTGAAATTTCCTGTCCTGTATTCTATTTTTAGGTTCATCAAGCTACCCAGACTTCACTCGTAAGGACGTTCGTAACTGGTGGGCAAGTAGTCTGAGTCATGATAGCTATGAGGGCAGTCGTCCTAATCTTTTCAACTGGAATGACATGAACGAGCCCTCAGTGTTCAATGGTCCGGAGGTCACTATGCATAAGGATTGCGTACATGCTAACGGATGGGAGCACAGAGATGTCCACAATCTGTATGGTTATTATTTTGTGAGTATGTTGCATATTTATCATGGGCTTGAATCAGTTCCAGATGTTCAATTATAATGAGGCATACTTTTAGTATTCTCTGAAAGCGCCTTGAGCACTCCACAGAGTGGATTAGGCGCTACACAAATATCATTATTATTATTATACAGATTAGAGCACCACATGTGTTTAGGCTTTGAAAGCTATAAGTGATAAAGAAAATTAACACCTGGATGAGATAATGTGGATTATTTTTTTAATGTTCAATTTGTTCTCCACTTAAGCAAACATAGGGGTGGATATACAATAAGATTGACTATTGGAAAGAATATCCCCCAAATCATGTGTATGAATATGAAATATATTTGTAGAAACCAACACATTTCAAGGGTGCATTGATTTCATGGAAAATTGAAATAAACATGAAAATAATTTATGTGTGTGACAGATACTGGGAACAATATTATGAGGGGAAAAGTCCTGCACAATGATTTTCTCCTCAGTTCCAACAAAAATGCCAATGCAATCTACATACATCTCCCTGTTACTGTTCCCATTTGGTACCTATTTTTGTAGTTTTTATTTCTATGACAATTGTATTTTCTTGGTTTGCATTCCCTCATAGCACATGGCAAATGCAGAAGGACAGATACTGAGATCTGGTGGCAAAGAGAGACCATTTACACTGTCAAGAGCCTTTTATGCAGGATCACAGAAATATGGTTAGTGATTGAAAATAGTGGAGAGGATAAGGATGATTATGATGATGTTTGTGGTGGTGGTGGTGGCAGTGGTTGTAGTTATGATGATGGTGATGGCAATGGTGGTGATGGCAGTGGTGTTATTGTGGTGGTGGTGGTGGTGGTGATGGCGATGGTGGTATTTATGATGATGATGTTGATGGTGATGGTGAAGCTTAGATGATAATGATGATGATGAAGATGATGATGATGATGATGATGATGATGATGATGATGATGATGATGATGATGAAGGTGATGATGATGATGATGATGATGATGGTGATGATTATGATGATGATGATGATGGTGATGATGATGATGATGAGGATGATGAGGATGATGATGATAATGAGGATGGCAACGACAACAACTATGGTGACAACAGGAGCAAAGATTCTGTTGCGATGTTAGAGACATATTGAATGTGAATGAGTAAGTAAATGTTAATGAGGATGGAAATTTATTTGGTTGATGACATTGATAAAGATGGCGATGATGATGATGATGATGATGATGATGATGATGATGATGGTAACAGGAACAATAAGATAATGAAATGATGATGTCAGATTCATAGATTTGGTTAGTCATTAAAAGTAATTAGATGTAAGTAAATTTGATAATTTGTGATGCTGATATATAATGTTGGTAGTTGTGAAGATGTTCACAATTTTTATTTTTCTATGTTTTTATCACATTATTATATGCCCCCTTTTTTCTACTGCCTTATAGGTGCTATCTGGACTGGTGACAATGCTGCTGAATGGAGTCATCTGAAGGCTAGCAATCCTATGCTGCTTAGTATAGGTCTAGCAGGAATCCCTTTTATAGGAGGTTAGTAGCCACATTCTTTTGATTTGATGATGCCTTTTCTATTACTTGTCTGCAATAGGAAATAATTTAATAATTATTATGCACATCAAGTGTATGTGCCCAATTAGCACAGCATTGAAAAGATAAGTGTAGCTTGATGAGTTTATTCAGATTATATTTTCAGATTATTTTCAGATATTATTCAGATTATATTTTATATTTTGGCAACTGGAGATGACTATCCTGCTAAAAACACAGATGTTTTGACCGACCTTTATCTATTGTTTTGAATTTCCTCTTTAGCGGATGTTGGTGGATTCTTCAAGAACCCAGATGAGGAATTGCTCACTCGCTGGTATCAGGTAGGTTTTACGTTTTCATATCTACTCATAGTCACACACTGAATACAGGAATCAATGTGAAGTAAAAGCAGTTTGTATGGATACTATACTCTTAGTTTCTGTGTTTACTGAGCTAGACGTAAAGGAAATTATTGTCAAAAATTGAGTTCTTGCATCTTTCATGCTTTACACTACCAATCATTGCCACCAATCCTACAATTTTTTTAATGTAAAAACATCTTGTTTCAAAAGAAATTAGGACTAGCAATCAACATCACGTTCGATCCTATAAAAGGATGTGTTCCATGGCTATCGTTAAAATGATGTAAAGCAAAAAAAAAGTATTCCACCTTTTAGAGACTAACTGATTTATTATCGATTAGAGACAGGAAAAAAGTATCTGTATGATGTATTAGATGTTTGTTTCCTGTTTGATTTACCCTAGGCTGGTGCATATCAACCATTCTTCCGTGCCCATGCACACATTGATACTAAACGTAGGGAACCATGGCTGCTTCAACCAGAGAACAAAC
This sequence comes from Temnopleurus reevesii, assembly GCA_036244855.1. Lineage (NCBI taxonomy): Eukaryota > Metazoa > Echinodermata > Echinoidea > Temnopleuroida > Temnopleuridae > Temnopleurus > Temnopleurus reevesii. The sequence goes on along the minus strand of BQKZ01000205.1, from coordinate 78,456 downwards.
ACATCATACGAAACGCTGTCCGAGCTAGATATGCTCTCCTTCCCTTCTGGTACACGCTCTTCTACAACTCTTCTCTGACTGGCCTTCCTCCAATGAGGTATGTATAAAAATAACTGTTTTTTTTCTAGTGTTGAGCTGATGAAATTTTCTGATATTAATTTGTGATACTGCAGACAATTTTCTTAAAGTTTGATCCTCTTTAGAGGGCGAAAGTGGAAAGATTTTGCAGGAGCTGGTGGTATCTCCAGGTGCCAAGAACAAGTTCAGTGGAAAAGGATTTTTAAGGCCTATTTCTAGAAAAGAAATAGATCGAAGCATCAAGAAACCATGGCAAATGCTCAATTTTGCACAAGGCAATGCCTATAATAACCCCCCAAAAATGTCCTCAATAAATTCTGGTACCGCCCTCCCAGTACTATTTGAGTAATGGGAACTTAAAGGCCAAGAATGAAATGTGTATATTTACTTGCTTTGTGTGTCTGTTGTTTTGTAGACCAATGTGGATGGAGTTCCCCAAAGATGTAAACACCTTTGCAATGGAGGACCAGTTTATGCTTGGTTTGTAATCATTCTAAATCTTTTGTCATCATAAGTATTTGAAATTAAGTTTGTATCCAGCTAGATTATGAGATTTTATAGACCAATGTTATGTCTTGTTAAGTGGAAAATTGAAGAGGATGGCATAATCAAAAGGAAATGTTGTGGGGGCTTAGTTAAACACTGTCAGAACTATTTTGATTTGCACCTAAACTGACATTATATGAAGGTGCTGATGTAAACATGTCGCAATCAATTACATTAGAAAATGATTTCAACTCTATTTACAATGCTACCAACCCAGAGAGAATTGTATTTCTTCTTTTTTCCCCACTGAGTCTATTATTTGAAGCCATCATGGCATATTGTTGATACATTTGGATGAACTAAACAAAATGCAAAGATTTTTGAAAATTATATTCTTGCTGTGATAGAATGAAATATGATTGATGTCGGAAGATTAAATAAAGCTCATGTTGTATTGATTTGAAGGTAATGGATTACTAGTGAGCCCAATCACAGAGAAAGGATCAAGAGCAACATCAGTATACTTCCCTGGTCAAGATGTAAGTTCATCTACTTTATCCTTCACCAGTTGAATTTTTTAAAAATTGAATAGAATATTTATTTCCTTTTCAAAAACATGATCAACATAAGTAAATGCGAGATAACAAAGTAAAAAATAACAAATTTCCAATGTTTCCTCTTCTTACCATATTGCTTAGCATTCTTTTTTTCTGATGCCTTACTTATACTTTGCTATTCTGTGTTATTTTCCACTCTCTTTTCTTTCTTTGCGCGCCTTGAGCTCTAAACCTTAGTGGATTTGGTGGCTTATAAAGCACATATGTTATCATTATTATTATTATTATTATTATTATTATAATCCCAAAAGCATATAGTTGGGGTCACCTTGGCAAAAACAAACAAGAATCGCCTTAACAAAATTATGTAATTTGTGTAAATATTTATGTGAGCCAGAAGTAAGAACAATTTCAAATGATATTAATATGGTCTAACCCAGTGAATCTACATCGGTATCTGTACAACTTGCCCTGTGTGCCTGATATAAGTAATCCTGGAAATGGTTGAAGAAGATTAGCAATTTGAGAGATAAAATATTAGTTGGAACTCAAATCACTGAATCACAAGCTTTATTTTCCTTTATAAGTGATTTTATAGAGAGATCAGCTCTTTCTCACTGGAGCATCATAACTGTTAGATTCCAAGCACTTCTCTTTTTATTTTTTTACTGAAGACTTTGCTCGATTGTCAGTTTAATACCAAGCTAAATTTGAGATGGTTAAAGTTTTGATTATGTAACTAGTCAATATTTCTTCTATGAGGAAGTTTATGAAATTGCATTTTTATTATTGTTTTCTTTCTTTTTCAGCCTTGGTATGATGTTGATACTTTCTTCTTGTATCAAGGTCCAGCTACTCATAATGTTAATGCAGACTTAGATAAGGTAAATAAATCCAACTATCTAATTCACCAGTATCTATTAATAATTTTGTTGATATTTTGAAATGTTCACTTTAGATGTTTGCCAATTTTTGTGTAATTTCATTCCCCCCCCCCCTTTTAGCAGAGCCCAGATGTTATGCATTTGCTACCAGCTTTCATTCCTCTATGGTAGCAATTCCAAATTAATGGATATGAATCATATTCACTAGATATTTCTATCTAAATAAATAAATTTTATTGTTTAGTTTAACATAAAAGATATAGAAAGTTTCGTCACTCAAACATATACTTATTCCTGAAAAGTTGTTCATATCCCATTTTATTTTCTTATTTTGTAGATCCCTGTCTTCCAACATGGTGGCTCTATCATTCCTCGGAAGGAGCGTGTCAGAAGATGCTCGTCACTAGCCGTTGATGATCCTTACACTCTCACAGTGGCCTTGAGTGGTACTGTAAGTCTGATATGTCTCATTAGCAAAGATTTTATCAAGTATGTAGATAATTTTTAAGTAGGCTGGCTGGGGGAGGGAGGATGGGGCAAACTTTGCGATCATTTTGCTGTGCGCAAATTTCTGATCGCGCCACTCTATGAATTTTTTCGTTCAAGTTTCCTACCAAGTTTAAGACCATTTTCATGTTAATTGGATTTACCGTTACAACGCTACGCAACATTTTATACGTACATGTCAGCCTTGAATCTTCATCAAAACATGATTTTGTGTACAAAATCAATGCAGAATAGATATTCTCAATTGATTCACATCAAAATTCTAATTTTTGCTTGCAACAATTTTTAAACAATATAATTGTTTGTAATGATATACGGAAGACGTAAACAAAATATTAGCCATCCTCTGAATAAGCTGATATAGAGCAAAAATAATATTTTTGTATTTTTATGCATGAATTAGCATTATCTAATGATGCGATTTTGTTGATACTCTACTCACATGTAAATGTTTTTGTTATAAACTTAGCACACATGTATCTTGTATTCCTTGTTTGTTAAGCCAACTTTATTGTATTGGAGAGTCTTGTAATTTATGAACCAATGATGTGTAGAAAGGCTCCATCGGGACTGCCTTTTTCTCATTTCCTTTATTAATTGATTCATGTAGGTAAATACTTGCAATTCATTGCACCTTTGCAATTCCAGTATGTCATTGACCCTCACAAAAGTTTGCAAAATAATTGGAGTACATTGCATCTTTGATTGGCAGGTTGTATATTACACAGGAAATTCCAACTGTGAAATTCACACAAGTATGTCTAAAAAAAAGCTCACATGGGATATGTACATAATTGAACAATAGAAACTTGGGATGTAGATTGCAGGATGAGTGCAATGTACAAGTGCAGAGTCAGGAAGTCATTTCTTGGCTAAATCTGTAAACAAGGAGGAATGCGCAATGTACCACCAGTCAATGACCTGGTAAAATGAAGCCTTTTCATCTTGAGAGAATTACCAATGATTGAATTTAAAGAAAAAAAAAAGAATTTTCTGATAAACTTTTATTTTGATATTCAAATTGACATTAAAAGATAAGAAATGATGCTTAAATTTGACGTAAAAAATAAAAATAACTCATCATAATTTTGCACATTACAAGAATTGTTGATTTCTAAATTTTTGAGTCAGTTTCTATTATGAATAGCTGATAAATGTTGATACATTTATTATTTTTCTTTTTGGAAGTTGCATTTTCTGACTTGATCACTGAAGAATGATTTATAATTCCACCCTTTAATTCTGTTTGTTTGTTGTTTACAGGGCACTGCTACAGGTGATCTGTACATCGACGATGGCCATAGCTTTGATTACAAAGAACAGAAATACATTCATCGCCAGTTTACATTCAGTGGCAGGACGCTAGAATCAAGGTATCAGAGGGACTCTTTTGTCAAATTTATTTCCATTTTTAAGCTAATAATCTAATGCTGACACATGGCCTTGTCCGTTACTGAGATTCTTTCAACATAAGCTCATAGAATGATGATGTCCATTACATAGTTCAGATTACTAATTTCCAATGTTTTAATAGTGTTATCTATTTACAAGATAGGGCCTGTCCAATTGCAGGGATACCTCTAATAATTTATGAAAACCATCTATTTTGTGAATGGAAAAGATGTTTTCTATGGTAAAGAAATGTTGACAAAATTCTGAAAAGTTCCTTTCCTAAATTGTGACATTTGTTACTAGATATGATTGATTTCAGGTAATGATTAATTAAATGACAAATGAAACAAGAAAGTGCAGTACTCTGTAGCTTGCTTCTGAGAAATTAGGTGATTTTATACCTTTATCAATGGCAATCAATTAGTTCTTTTTGCATGGATCAAACTTCTGCAATTTGAAGACCACAAATCACTCGTCCAGTACACTCCATCGTGTATTGACATGACATTTTTGAAGATGTCAACTTTTTTAGACATGTTACTTTGGCAAGCATTGACTGCTCAGAAAATAAATAAAAATAGATGCTCAAGAAAATGTCTGTTTTACAGTGTAGTACCGATTCTTGAAGTAAAATAAGTATGACTAATTTGAATTGAATGATGTAATACTACTATTTAATTTCCTCACAGGGCATTATCAGGTTCTGGATTTGAAACCAATTCTTGGCTTGAGAGAGTAGTTCTTATTGGATTGAAGTCACTTCCACAGAAAATAGAGCTTATAACACAAAGTAAGTACACAGTATTATTACATTCAATTATCTTCAAGCAAACATATCATGGGTCTATATTTTGTAACTCTTTATTTCAATAATATTGGGGGGTTCGGATATATGTTTTCATAAAGTGCCATTTACAAAGAAATATTATTGTTTAATCTAATTTGCAAGTCATTCAAACACTTCCTAATAAGGTTTTTTTTATAAAGATTATGCCAAAGTTGCCAATTCAATGATGCCCATTAGTGGGGCTAATGCAAGCTTTGAAAATTCATAACCGAAGAACAGATTGTCAAATTTTGCTCAAATTTTCACAGTATGTTCATCTTGTTTTTCTCCATTTACTGACAAGACATCAATGTCAGGGTGAAGTTGTATTTTTTTTTGGCAGAGAATTTGTAGATACAAGGAAACGTGGTCAGTAATTGAATGTATAGGTGCATGTAGTTAAATTTACTAATTGACTTGTTTTCTCATTTCCTTTACAGCAACTACCCAGTTGTCTTTCACTACCTCTCACAACAGACAAGTTTTGACGATACGTAAACCTGGTTTTAATATTGGACAGGATTGGACAATACGACTATACTAGGAAATATTCAGCAATATGAATGTCATTAAACAATGAAGTAATTAGGGAATATATCAACTGTCATCTTTATTTTACACACTAAATGATTTTGTTTCAGTTTTCCCTGCATTATTGAATAGATACAAATTCAGCATTATCACCTTTAGTGCAGCTAACAAGACATGTTATTTCATGTAATTTTTTCCCTCACATTTATTCTCCATGTTAAATATGTTTGTTATTTCTATCTCCATCTTCAATAACTTTAATTTGCTTTCTAGAACTGTCACCAAATTAAGTCACATGTGAATCGTTTTGCTATTTCTCTCTTTGCAAGAGCAGCAGTATGAACAAGTTACATAAAATATGATACCCCCCCCCCTTTTTTTTGGGGGGGGGGGCTTTTTAAATGTGGACCTATTGCAGTTTGATCAAGATAGCAGCTTTCAAATTATTAATTGAAGTATAGCTAGAACACTGTCACATAATGACTTGCCTGGTTGTGTTTCCTAAAGCCCTATTGACTGTTGTGTAACCCGATTTGCCTTGTTGCTTCCAAGCCAGAATATTTGTTTAAAATATTCTTGGATATGATCCAAATTCTGTTCAGAAATTATTTGTATATTGGTTTGTAGGTTAGGTAGGTTAGGTAGGTCATAAAGGTCATAAATTTCAAATAAAATGAAATGAATGTATAACATATATTGAATGTCTAACATTTTTGGTTGTGTCAAATTGTGATTGTAATAAAATGTTTCGTACAAAGATTCTTACCACCCTTTTAGTATGTGATACATGAGTACATTATGCCATTTATTTACAGTTTGTTTCTTCTTTTTTTGTCAAACTGTTGCTCTCGAAAATGATTACTTACATTTATATTCAAATCAAGAGAGGCTAAATTGTGTGTGTTCAATTACAGTATTTGATACTTAAATTTTGAGATAAAAATCTCACTCCTTTTGCCATGTTCATAAATTATTAGGCTTAGAATAACTTATGTGCATAAGCCAGGTATGTATGTACAGAGAATTACCCATTAATTCTGTTAAACAGTTTAATGCTAGTCACCTCAACCTTTTTCTGTACATTATTTTTGTTAGCAATGTCCCTGGCATAAAGAAATTATCATATGCCCCATATGTTTCATGGTACTATTCATTAGTAAAACCTATTTCCATGAATGGAAATATAGCAGACTCTTCGAATAAGCCATTATGATCATATTCAAACAAGTCCTTGAAAGATGTGTTGTAAACGATTCTATTCTTGTGCAATTGTTTTGGTCCATATTGATGTAGCTCCATAGCTTGTACAAAATATTTCACAAATTTCTCACAAAATACAAACTCTTCCAAATCATTTGCTCTCTGGGGCACGCCCGATCTTGTGGAATCTTCACGAGAATAAAAATTAAAATGTGAATCACCAAATAACTGTACTAATAATTTTCTCATGACAGAAAGCATGATAACAATAACCATACTCAAAATATGGTTCATCTTTCGGTGATTCGCATTTTTATTTATATCCTTATAATTCATTTGGGACGGTTGGCATCACCGATAAAGCAACTGACAAAGCCCGCCTGTCTCACAGAGATGCTTACTGTTCAGGAATAGGCACGAGGTCCAACTTAAAATGTGACTTGGCAAAAGCTGAGCAAAAAGGGGAGCAAATATAACAATAACGATACTCTGATCTATTCACCCGTTAATGAAAGCCTAGAATTTGTATGAAAATACACCTCATGTAAGTATTCTGGAATGGTTGGCAACTCGTATATATCTGCTAATGATAGGCTAGCGCTCTCAAAATTATTTATAAAATAGTAATTGTGAAAGGGTGTTAAAGATGAGGGATGTACATAAAAAAAGAAGAGAAAATTCCATTTTAAAGAAGATGATGAGCAAAATCTGTTATAATGTAATCTGTTATGTCTATATTTTGTACAATCATTGTGAGATAATGTGTACATGATTCTAATGCCTTCTAGTGAAGTAAAAAAAAAACAACAACGAAAGGTTAATATTGTGATGTGAAATTGTAATTATGATATTTAGGCTTATTTTCTACACGGTGAAGATTTTGAATACATTGGAATGTGAGTGATATGTGACATGAAATAAAAGCCAAGACATTCATAAAGAAGAAATAGACTCATGTGATGTTTTTAGAGTGGTACAATAAATAATGGTTTATTTTCTTCTCTCTGTGTAAAATTAAAGAAACACTCAGTATTACTGAAATTGCATGTAACATTTTCAAGGCTCTAATGAATCGATGAGATAATACGAAAGAACAGTGAACCTTGCGCAAGGGGATCATGCCAAGTACAGTTAAATATTTATTAATTGAAGATCTTGAGTTTTGGCAACTCAGTTTAATAGGGTGCTTGGGACCATAAAACACCAGTAACTCTGACTATTCAGACACATCTCCTTGGTCACCTAAATTCTATTCGACTTAGGAGAGGTGAGTAACAGTTTATATATGATTTGTTTTAAGATATCCACATCAAATTTTTACACAAGTTCGACTTTGGCACAATCTTTATAGCAGTAATCCTGATATAGCATGGTTACAAAACATTATTAAAGTTATAAAGAGAAAGGACTAAATTTTTACTTCTTTATATCAAGTTTCCACTAATTATTGTTACCTCTTGGAAGCCAAATTTCTTCCAGTCTTAAAAAATTTGATTTGGCAAGGTTCATTCTACAGGGTTTAGATGTCTACATATCAAACAACTTTCAATCAAATACATGTACAGTCAACTCTACCTAGGTCAAACTTGTGTCATAACTGCCTATTAAGTCGATGTGATTGTTGGGGCAAACAATACAAAATGTGTGTTATTAACCTCTCCCCTAACATGGTCAATCAGAATTTTGTGATCCCAAGAGATAACTTTTTAATAGGCAGAGTCACCTGTAGAGTACAAATTTGTAAAGATAAGGTAAGAAGTGTTCCAAAAAGTTGCTCCTATATTAACAAATTCTCTACCCATGACTCATTGCCCTTTCCTGCACTCAATGCTGATGAATTGGCACCTGTCAAAATGTTCTTGTCATGCATAATTTTATGAGCAGGTTTATGAAACATCACCTTGGTTTGAGGAAATCACCTTTATAACAACTTATAGGTGAAGTGTATATCCAACAAATCAATACATTCTCCCCATTTAGCTTCTATATCAGTTTTAAGCTGACAATGCAGAAAATTTAGAAATAAAAATGAAAAATATTAGGAAAATTTGTAGAAAATATAGATTATCTCTTACCTTTTATCAAAGTATGATTTTAGTGTGCATATGTTAATATAATTTTAAAATCTCGTTAAAAACGCACATTGTTCAGTGACGTTGCAGGAGCCAGCCTACAAAATGTGTGATTTGCGGTGGAAAACAAAATACTAATATGAACTACTGGGAAAACTTCTAACATTACTTCCATTGATCATCTCTTAAAAAAAAAACAAGTTTTTGTTACCTTTTTGCATGATTGCAAGTCTAGTTAGTTAAGGTATATTTGTATTGTAATGAAGTTATAGACCTAGAGGCCTGTATTTCGATAGCAAGGTTTCACTTGACCCATGTTTAAGGCATTGTAAGAAAAAACATTTATTTAACTTTTGAAAAGAGCGGATCTAAAACAACAATATCTTAGTCTCAGGTTAAGTAAAACCCTGCAATCAGAATATGGACCAGGATGTTTATGATAACATACCAAAATGTAATGACAGGTTTCAAACCTTATTTTGCTCAGCAAATCATATGCTCGCTTTGAGCAACATATAAGGAACTATTTCACTGACTGTCATAAGACACTTCACAAATTCAACATAATTTTGTAAACAGTTAAGACTTCAAAGCATCCCCCCATCTCATTTTTCAGCAAGAGATAGGAAGCCAGAGTTCTTCAAATTAATTCTCTTTGAATGACAAAGATGGCACAATAAAATGATTTCAATCATCAACATCATCATTAGTTCACAATAATGTTCAAGCGTTCATCAAGTTTTGTGGTCATCTGTGGTCTCAATCGGCCTTGTTCCTTCTTTGTCTTCATTCGGTGTATTCAAGTCTCTCAGGACACTTGTTCTCATTCTGTTGTACATGGCTCGATCCTGGAATAGATAAATAATGATTCAATATTACAATTGCTTTAACAGGTAGAATTCAAGGTGTATTGCACCATTGCTAATCCACTACCAATGCTCCACTATGTAACGGAAGGGGCAGACAGGTACCAATTTTCACAGGTTTGGATGTACAGTAACCTTTACAGTATCAATAAACAGAAATGGCAAATGTGAATTTTCATCATTCCTAAATAAAAAAACTTTTGTTTTCATGTATGCACATCAATCTTAGATGTTTCTGTGATTTTAAGAATTCTGATGATGCCTAAAATAAGATTGATAAGATTGTACATTATAATAATAATATCTCTGCTGAGTGCTCAAGGCGCTTTGTTTAGAGTTTAGGCTAAAATTACTTCCTCACAAAGCACTTATAGAAGCTTGTTATGGTACAAAGTCCAACTGAGTGAATTTCACAATGATGGAATTTCATGTGTTATATACTTTCTGTCAATTAAAGCTCAATTTGTCCTGTGGATGATGGCCATTGACAAACTTCATGTACATGTTTATATATCTTCATATTGAATGATCAGATAAGTGCAGAGAATTTCAATAATTAATTGAAAACCATCTTTTGTGTTTTATTTGTAAGTTAACTAAACTAATTGTCTCTTACTCCTTTATAGAACTGCATCTCTTGAATCTCAATGTTTAGTCAAATCTGACCAATGGTAGAAAATGGATTAAGGGTTTACAATTTTTTAAATCAAAAGTAGTAATTGGTTATTTTCCAAATAATTCTGATTAATCCACCTTTGATTAATTTTTTTAACAAATGAGGGATAAGATTTCCATTTTGATCTTCATATGCATCTGATGCACTGTAGTATGTTATCACATCAAGATCCATCGTAAAATGTTATGGGGTCAGAAAATATCTTACTTTTCTTGAGACCGATGGTTTTACTTTCTTGAAAGCTGCCTCAAAGTCATCTCTCCTAACGACGATAGTGTCCCTTTGAGGAGTAGCAGTGGGATCACCCCTCTGTGATAATAGACCAGTCTTGATAACTTTTCTCAGTGCTGACATGGAGGCTTCCCTGACGAATGCTGCAAGGTCTGCTCCTCTGTATGTTTAAGACATGAAGGCGGGGGAAAGATATCAATGTTTGTTAACTGAATCTTTTCAGAATTACTTATTGAAGAAATCTATTATTAAATGGGAGAATATATGACTGTTTGTTAAGTTGTAATAAGTTGCTGTTATTCAAACAATAGCATACCAAATCAAATTTGGAAAGTGAGACCCTGTGATAAAATATCTGAGATGCATGTCATCTAACGGTCATTAAAAAACTAGTTCATATACCAATTATCAATCTCCTTTTAACACAAAAAAATAATGAACAATTTGAATAATTTTAGGATTCATTATTCCAATAGTGAATTATATCATGAAACTCTGAAAAGTAAATTATAATTTTTTATCTAATTTTCTGAACTTACGTGAATCCGTCACATCTTGAATCTTCTGCTAGATCATTGAGGCTGACTTCCTTCTCTAACATAGGTTTACATCCATTCTGAGATTCAAATCAAGACAAATACCACAATTAATATTACCATCAATCACAATTAAAAATATTCTACCTATCATTTTTCTAATCCTTCACTAGAAACTAGAGTTTATCACATTCATTATATGTTGTAATAAAGAAGCTATAGATAGGGCCAAATTTATTATCAAATAGGAATTAAACAACAAAGTCAATTAAAGTAACTCTTTCAGAGCAGATAATTGGGCAATAAACTAAAAAATCCAAACATTTTTTGTGAGAGGAAGAGTGATCAGTGTTAAAAAGTTGGGATTTGATTGGGTAGTTTACCTTGTCACCTTGACGACATTATTAAGTATAATTAATCCATCTGAGCTTGACTAAATACTGTCTATTTTTAACACATAAGAGGGAGATGAAAGAGGGATTTAAGATGAAAAGGGTAGGGATAGGGCAACAAGAAAATAATTTACTGGTAATTTGCCTTCATAATAGTTTGAGTATTGCCATTCTTTCAGACCTTGACAATATGCTGCCTGACAATATGCTGCCTGTCACATGACATATGACATGTGACAGGAGGGATGAAGGATGAAATTAAGGGGGATTTGAGGATGAAGGGTGGATGGTATAGGAGCAAAAGAAAGGAAATGACTGATGATAATTTACCTTGGTAATAGTATTGAGTATTGCTATTCTATCTGATTTTGTAGGGATTCCTACATACAAGATCTTATCCATCCTCCCAGGGCGCAATACGGCTGGATCAATGATGTCTGTTCAACAGAAGAAACAAAGATATGTATCACAAACTTGCATCTCACTGCAGTTAAGATAAAAGATGTACATACAGGAAGTCAAGATGATATAGAAATATACAATGACTCTCGAGGTTCTGGTTAAAACTATTCGCACGAATGAGCATATCAGATAGTACCATACTATCTGATGATACTATCTGATGCTCACGAGTGCAAATAGTTTTAGCCAGTACCGAGAATCAAGTCATTGTATATTACTTTTATATCCCTTCTTACAACAACAACATTAACAATAAAGTAGTCTATTGCTGCAGATTAAATAATCTTACCTTGTCTTAACGATAATTTGATAATCTGATAAATTGTTTTTCTAGTCTCTGGCTCGTCTTCTCGTTGAGCACATCATGCGAACGAAGCCCGCCAGAAGTGTCCCGTGCCGTGTAGCTGGGAAGCAGTGTCTCTCTCGCGCACGGGCACGTCTGTTTTAGCCGACTACGCATGCGCGCAAAAATAGTAACTTTTTTCCCTAGGGAAAAAAATTACTATTCGTCTGTTTTAGCCGACTACGCATGCGCGCAAAAATAGTAACTTTTTTCCCTAGGGAAAAAATGACTATTCGTACTATTCAATGGCAAACGGCTTTATTAGCAAACCTATTCATTTTTCTTGCCTGTACACTGTCAATGCAACGATCTTAGTGTAAGGGATATAATACATTCTATACACTCATACTTTCATGTTCTATTTTCTCTAATTTTACATTGTTGGCCTTGCTAATAGTTCCACACTGTAAGATGCACATTCATGTGAATAAAAACACCATTCAAACTGTAAGAAATTCTTACAAGAAGAGGTATATTAATTCTATGATTTGTTCCAACAAATCACATCGACTTAGGCAGAGGTAAATGTAACAAAATGCAATAATTTTATACTGCTCGAAAATGCCATTGTATATTTGTACAATATTAGCTTATCCAGTAATATTTCAGATAAACTAAGGTGGTCATTGGCATTTTAAACAAACTAATGTATATTGCAAAATTAACAGATTTAGCAAGTATAAATATGATCTTATATTGGAATTTAGAGTCCTAGTTAAACCCTCGTCACATAGAAGCCCGGAAACAACATGATTCAACACAACTCTTTGTTCAAAGGCAGCTAACTGTGAATAGATGAAAGAGTCATGATTGATCGTGTTGCTTCTGGGCTTCTATGTGACTGGGGCATTATGACAGCATTATTCATGTAAAATCATTTCTATTCTCATCTTTATCTGGAAAAATCAAAAAAATAATTTCTTTTGTTAAAAAGTTAAAATATGAAGAGGAGAAATAAATGGTAGTTATACCTGGTCTATTGGTGGCACCCATGATGAACACCTGTTTCCTGGCTTCTAATCCATCCATCTCAGTCAACAACTGGTTTACTACACGGGCACTCGACCCTGACTGAAAGAATGAAGGAATTTGCACCATAAGAATAAGACATGCTGCATTAATAGTGAAGGATGGAGGAATCTCTCATTAAACCATGACAATGCCTTACATTGATTTTGGCAGCATGGTGCAGTGAGATGTCAAGGAAGGAGGCCATAATGTTCTCCCCCTCCCAAGTTGAGATAGGGTTAGGAAAATAGAAATGGGTAGAGGTATAAAAAAAGGGCTTGGCAAGGATTTAATAACAGGATTATGATCATATATTTAAATTTGATGTGATAACTAATAATTTTAATAATAATGGTATGATTCCAACAACATATAAAGTTGAAAGCGCAAGTGTACTGATAAAAGAATGCTAACAGCTCTCCTTTGACAAAATGACCCTATCCTAAGGGCTCAGTCACATAGAGGTCCAAAAGCAACACAATCGAATGCCATTTTTTGTTCAGTTCACTGCCTTTGAACAACGAGTCATGTTGAATCGTGTTGCTTCCGGGCTTCTATTTGACTGGTGTGCTAAAAGGCTTAAAAACAACCCAAATTATGAACTATCAATAACGTAGTGAAGTTGTCTTATAATAAATTGTACGGCTTACATCTGATACGTCAGATCTCCTTGGGCAAAGGGCATCAAGCTCATCAAAGAAGATGACACAAGGAGAAGATTTCCTGGCTCTCTGGAAACATTGACGGACGGCTCGCTCACTTTCTCCCACATACTATCAATCAAATACAATAGATATGGTTATATTGAACTGGAATAGCCATAGAGGTGCAGGATATGGAGGATAAGTTTTGTAGTCCTTACATGTATTACTTCCGTTTTTGACAATTATTGTGACTAACAATTTATTAAAGTGAATGAATATAAAGCTATCACCAAATATGTTCATGACATGACAGTGCATTTCCAAGTCAAATGAGAATGTATCAACCTTCGTTTAATAAATAAATGAATTTTAAATATATATAACTGTTACAGGACAGCATACCAAAGAAGTTTATCTTCTAACTAATCAGGCCCTACATTTGAATATTTATAGGGCAAGGCCAATCTTCTACACGGAAAATGGTAAAAAGAAAAGAAAAGCACAAAAAAATTCCCAGGCCAGAGGGCATTGAGACCAGAGGGTAGGGCATCCAAGGCCTGGCATTCAATGGCATTTAATTAAATTATGCCCTGTATAACCGTACAATATTACACAGTCAAGTATAGAGATATTCTAATAGATAAATACCAATGCATTGTTTGATATGAAAATTTGTTTGAGATCCTCCAAATATAATTACTCACCATGTTCATCAATTCTGGCCCTTTCACTGAGATGAAATTTATTCCAGATTCATTCGCTATAGCCTGCAATCAAACAATACTATTACAGTTATACACCTCAAATTAAATCATATATTCATTATGCTTGATAAAGGGGATTTAAAATCTACAGACTTTTTTATTTCTGAAATATGATTGATTTATGACAGAGACCAGCTGTGCCCCACATATACAGGTGTGGTAATCGTCATTACACGCACCAGCTTTGCCACAAAGCATAAATATCGCACACCGTTTTGCTATGTCACAACTCATAAACCCGTTACTAGTTCATCGGTGAAGCCGTAGATAGTTTGCTGAACTATCTACGGATGAGGTCACATTTACGTCAACTCAGATGCCAGTTGGATTTATCAAAAGTCACATGAAGGGATTTAGACCAATCACTGACTAAGAAGCTTATTATAATGGACATAAACTAAGACTTACTTTCGCCAGAAGTGTCTTCCCACATCCCGGTGGTCCAGCTAAGAGGATACCAGGAGGGTTGGTCAGACCGAGAGCATGGTAAGCTTCTGGGTTACGAACAGGAGCCTGAGAAGAAATAAGAATTCATTTTATGGAACACTGTAGCTTCTTTTACATATTCCCATGCCAGACCTTATTAAGAGACAGGAAATTAGATATTATAGTATGTTGCTTAGAATTAAGAAAGATAATTTGCAGTAAAATATCTAACACAAATATTTCATATTCGGATCTCATTCAGATGCAAGTGCTGTGTTCTTTGGCTGTCAAAACCTTTACAACACAAATTAGCTATTTAGTGAGACAGTATTACTTTTCAATGGTACAAATAATATACAAAAGTAGATAAAATAATGATAATAACAACACAAGAAGCTTATATAGCATACTTTCTATCCTACTTATATACTCATGGTGCTCAGATCATACTATCTGGTGTTCTTATCTACTAGATTAAGTAGAAGGAATCATTACTTTCAGGGAGAAAATTTTTATAGAACAGATGGGCATGTTTGCGTAAATAAAACTGAAAACAGGGTGTTTATATGAAAAATAAATTACATGCTTACGTATTCCAAAGATATTTGGACATTATTATAAAGAGAATAGATGTTTTCCAACGTACCAGGATGGCCATCGTGAGTTCCTCCCTGACTCCTTCCAGTGCTCCTACATCATCCCATGTTACATCAGGTATGGTGGCAAAGCCTTCTCGTTTGGCTGATGGCTGGACATTGGGTAGGGCCGTCTGAAAAGAAGATGAATTGAAAGGTTATAATTTGATTAGTTCTTTATTAATCCCTCCCAGGTTAATCCTCTCTTACTCCTTCCAAAGCTCCATCATCATCACATGTTACATGGGTGAACAGTGGTAATACATCCACTTTTGGTCAGTGATGGGACATTGTGAAGGGCAGTTTCAGCCAAAACTTGATTAAATGCAAATGCTCCATGATATACTCCTGTACTATCATGATAATAAACATTTCTATTAAAATTCCTAACTTAGAGAGAATGTTTTTTTATCAAACACAGCACCAATCATTAGATGATATGAATTAAAAATAAGACCACCCACTGATAAAACCAAGTCTGCCAACAATACTCATTCCCAAGTCAAATGGCCATCCATATAAAAATTCAGAACTTACGAGTTATATTTATGTACAGATTGAAATGCATTAATATGTGCTCCTCACCTTGAAATCCTCCATGGAAATACAGAGACCTTCCAATTGGCTGTCAGTCAGAGGAGGATGTTCCTTTAACCAACTCAACACTGATCACAAAAAACAGAGCTTAAAATAAGGAGGTGTTGTTCAAAATCAACTGCATATCAACTGCAACTTTGCAATTTGTAACACGCATTTTCATTCGCGCATGGCATACGCATTAACAAGACGCGCATGAAACAATGATTTTGATTGGCACGTTCCGATCAACTGCAACTTTTGAACAACACCCCCTTGGATTGAAAATGGCATGGGTGACAGAGAATAAAGACAACAATTACAAAATTACAGGGTGCCATTAAATTGACGATAACCAAAGGCTAACTGACTCCATACTTTTAATTACTGCAGAGTAAGTTTTTTTCAATTATGGACATACTGGCTCTGACTTAAACAGCCCTCATTCACTCCAAAATGAAGTGAGGTATTTGAATCAATAAACAACCCCCCCCCCCCCCCCGGACCGTTATTCAGCACCAAGGAGGCATTAGTAAACTAGCTTGCTAATCCTGAAGACAAAAATTAATCACTAGCTTATGCGAAAGAAATCGTTAAAGGAAATTTTCATCTCAGTAGTTTGATGTAGAGCATATTGAAGCCGCATCCCATACATTGAAGTCACTTCAGAGATAAACATCATTCATAATTCACTCTCACCCATTTTGTAACTTTCAGATTTATTCTCATCTGAATCCGTTCTTGATGTTTCAACAACTAATTCAGTCCCCAACTCGATATCCTTTGCCTCTTTTGGAAGCACTGTTTGTTTCTGTTCCAATGCAAGGTCTTGTTGAGACGATGATTCCGTTTCTTCTGACGTTTGTTGGTAACAGGATGGTGAAGTACTTTCTGATTGTTCCGAGGAACCAACAATTGACGATATGACAGGCTTCCTTTTACTCTGGAGATCTGAGAATATCCTGTGGGATTATATCATAAAGCATCATCACAGGATGTAGGCATACAAAACATCTAAAATTCATACTCCCTCACAGCCCAATATGCTCATTGCTGTTATTGCTTTTAAAAATCTAGACTTCTGCGAAAGATAACATTACAGATTCATGATACTGTATATGATTTATGAAGTGGGAAGGACATCAAGGAAACAAGGGGTATTGAGAATATATCTGACCTATAACTACCAGGCTTTTACTGTGGCAAAGGCATCCCAATACAAGATATCAATATACAAAGAAGTCATAAGGTTGGGAAGTTCATGTCAATGCAACCAATCAATGAATACTTTCCAGATTACAGATACAAACATGATTCAAATAAATAAGAGAGTGTGACTAAAAAACTTAATCTTTACCTATTGACAGCAGCCATAGCTGCTTCTCTGCATAAAGCTGTGAGATCAGCACCAACGTAGCCAGGGGTGAGAGATGACAAGGTCTGGTAGTGGAAGTCATCGGGCAGACGCAGCTTACGACATAACACTTGTAAGATTCTATGGATTAGAATGATATAAAAAGAAAATATATTTCAATTAAAAAAAGATGCATGAAAAATAGCATTTTTTTTTTATATACTCACGTAAGTGGAAACTAAACTATTGTCAATCAAGCTATTTTGACAGACAGAATTGATTACCCTAAGAAATACTATGATAACATATGGAAAGATATATTTATGACTGTTTTGAATACCGTTGGAAGTTTCAGCAACAGTAAATATCATATTGTCAAACATGTTGCAAAAACACTTTATAGATAATAGCATATTGACACATTGAAAATATATATGAATTCACTAGTACAATAAAATAAAAATGTACAAAATACGAAACATTTTGTACCTCGTCCTTGCTTTCTCATCTGGTATACCCAGTGAGATCTCTCGATCAAATCTACCTGCTCTCCTGAGGGCGGGGTCCAATGAGTCGACTCGGTTAGTTGCACCTATCACCATAACATGAGCACTTCCACTATTGAGTTCTAAGAGGAAAAATGATAACAATCAATTCCACAAACTTTTTGTACATCCGATCGTACTTTTTCGAACTTTGCTTCGTGTTAGCAACTTTTTTTAACCATTATAATCTAAGGGCACTATATCTGGTATCCAAATCACATATAAATGATGAAAATTATTTATGGAAGCGCCCACATGTAGAGGGTCTGGGGATTAGAGTCTTATGTAATTGTCCTATATTGATCCTTTTCACCTACAAATTTTAAATTCTCATTCAATTTTAAGTGGGAAGAATGTTGGGAGTATAGCTCAAGCAGACCCAAATCTAAATTGTCTTTCCTCTAATTTTAATCCAAATTGCAAATTTTAGGAAAGGTAAGAAATATTTGAATCTGATATTGAGAATGAATACAATAAGATTACTAATGCAAATTGAAAATGTAAAAAAAGGGTAATCATTTATGTTCTATGAAATCAAAACTTTACCTCATTTGCCGCCTTATATATCCAATCCAGGGAAGTGTTTCACCAAGTTACGAAAAACTCTAAGAACAACTTTAAGAAAGACTGGTATCAGTTCTTGCACTGAATATGTGTAATATCATAAATAATTGCGCATAAGAACGGATACCAGTCATTCTTCAAGCCTTTCTTATCAATGTGAAACACCTCCCTGGGCTACTTTCCAAAGTCTATCATGGAATCATGATTGGTATAATTGTAAATAGAACAATTTTTCTTACCATCCATGCAGGCTAGTAGTTGAGCAACTATCCTTCTCTCCATCTCTCTCTGAGCTGTCTCTCTCTTGGGTGTGATGGCATCAATTTCATCAATAAAAAGAATGCATGGTGCCAAAGCCTTCAGTAAAGACGTAAAGATGATAAAAACATACGTGTGAATTTCATGAATTGAAATATTAAAGCCAATAATAGATCAATTATAACACGATATAAATTATTTCCGAAAAGTTTAGTGGGCCACAGACAACAGAACTGTACGCTGTGTATTCAACTGTTCGGACACAACAATCGCTAGCCGGATCCATTTTGAATAGCATTACAAATGACTATTGAATTTGCTTTGACTTGGGTGTCATTGCTTCAATTTCATCATTGAAAAGAACACAAGGTGCCAAATCCTTCAGTAAAGATGAAAAAACATTACAATGAATCGCATGGATTGAAATATAAATGCTAGAATTTAAGCAACTATTCTCCTCTCCATCTCTCTCTCTGAGCTGTCTCTCTCTTGGATGTGATAACATCAATTTCATCAATTTCATAAATGAAAATAACACATGGTGTCAAAGCCTTCAGCAAATAAGAAAATTGATTGCAATGTGTGGGTGCCTGTTAACTCTTCTCCCTCTGTCTCCCTTCTCATCCAATCCCTCCTTCACTTCCTCTCTCACTTGTTCTCTCTCTGTTCTCTCTCATTTGTTCTCTCTCCATAATTCATTCCTTACTTCACTCACTCAATTTAATTCTTTTCACTCTTTTTTCTTTACCTCGCTCCCCTGCCTCTCCATCTCCCCCATTGCTATTCATTTACTATCAATCACATATGTTCAAATGAGATGTATTGGAACAAAAGTATCAACAGAAAGCAGGATGATGATAAAGCACGAAAATTAGACTACTTAATCTTTCGACATATAATTATATTTTCCCTCCCCATTTCCTTCATCTCCAAATTCTACTTCATACAGACTCCTACTGGCTTGGGGATCCAGAACTTGCTCTATAATAATAGTTTAGAATAGAAATTGCGACGTTACCTGGGCTTGTTCAAAGAGATCTCTGATGTTTTCCTCTGACTCTCCTGATACACCTGACACAATCTCTGTAGCAGCAAGCTTGAAATAAGGCAGATCCAATTCCTATCAGATAACAAATGAAGAAAAAATTCTTTGCTGAACACTCAATACATTTCTAAATGAATTCAATTGTATGAATATCTAAAAATGCCATAAAGAAATGAACTGTGTAAACCTGCTCAAGACTACAATAAATTTATCCTCCTTGAATATCAATTCCTTGAAATGCCAAGTGCGCTGGTGGCCGCCGAGCTAAAGCCAGGGTAATAATAATGCAAAGTGCCTTGAGCACTCAGCTGATTGAACACGAGCGCTATATAAATTGCATCCATTATTATTATCACCATTAATCCAAATACACATATCTGGCTACTTTTATACCTCCTCGTGATTGTCTTATATGTCTGCGCCAATTCATCTCCCCTTCTCCCTTCCCTGAGAGTGAGTGCACTACACTTACCCCTGCAATGGCATTGGCAAGGAGGGTCTTGCCGCACCCCGGATGACCATGCAGTAGCACCCCTCTTGGAGAAGAGACACCCAGTTGCTGGTAGACCTCATATTAGCTCATCAAGATCTTAAATCACATCATATATTCGGCCCTGCCGCCGCCTTCCCCCCAAAAAGTATAACTTACTCCTGCAATGGCGTTAGCTAGGAGGGTTTTGCCGCACCTTGGAGGACCATGTAGTAGCACCCCTTTTGGAGGGGATACACCAAGTTGAAGGTAGACCTCAGAATACATCAAATAGACAAGGTGCTTACCAATATTACATATCAGACATCAGTAAACTTACCCCAGCAATGGCATTGGCCAGAAGGGTCTTGCCACACCCCGGAGGACCATGCAGTAGCACCCCTCTTGGAGGTGATACACCTAGTTGCTGGTAGACCTCAGGATGCTTCATATGCACGAGGAGTTTACATACCTCCTGCAAGTTAATGGTAATCCATGAAACCATGGTTACAAGTTAGATAAGTAAATCAATAAGCTGGAAACATGTTTATTTGTGCTTCAACTGTTTTTACAAGACAATTCCTAAATCTAAATATAAATGATTGAGAATTATTAATCTCCTATTGATCCCTATTTGGATAGCAAATGATAAATTTAAATGAGCCTTTAATGAGTAATTGTGATTTGGGTAAAAATGAATTTTCACAGAGAATTATCCTAAATAAGCTACACCTCATGTTCCTTCTCATTTGAAATAGGACTAGACATACATTAATGTTGACAAGATCCACCTTACACCTCTGGTGAAATATATAAAATAATTCAAGGTGTACTACTTATATCTCAAAAATATTCATTGTTTCTCCTAAAAATCAATGATTACAACAAAATAAGATTAAAATATGACAAATGCCAGTTTTCATTTGTATACTACACTTGCACTACAACCATCTGTATAATAACAGTTACCATTAATGAAAATAAAATGACAGCGTTATTTTACCTCTAGGGTGCTGTCATTTCCTCCGATGTCAGCAAAGGTACTGGTAGATTGCTGTGGTTCAAAACCTGTCATAAAATTAATGATGAGCATAACACACTGTACAAGCTAATATTGAAAGCTACAAAATAATTGAAATTAATGATACTAGTTTATCATCATTTCACTACAAATTGGCTTTTGAATAGAGAGATAGCGATTCATGACAATTCAAAGCACGTAACAATTATCATTACTTTGAGACCTCTTGCCTTTTTTTAGTACTCTTTAGTACACTTCCTAAGCCAACGATCATGACAGTTGACTCCCAATTAGCAGATGAATGAGAGTAGCAAATGTGGACAAGTTTCTTGTTTTCGGAAGTGATTGTCATGACAGAATTCAAACCCATGACCCTCTGATTAACGATCCAAGAAAATGACCACTAGACCATGGTTCCTAGACTCGATGGTTGATACTCTGGGTCCAGGGGCCAATTGCTCGATATAGTCTTAGCTATCCTCTTCATGCTATTTGTCTTAAGTTCTTGCGCCATCCTTTTTTACATTGTCGTATCGACGCTAATGTCTATGTTACGAGAAGTCAAGACGTCTTAGCAAGAAGAGGATAGCTAAGACCATTTCGAGCAATCGGTCCTTGATTCACAAATATTATGGTCAATTTACACGCCACAAGCTACAAGCATTTGAGTGTAACTGAAGTTAGAGTTCTGCTCCATGAATGTTTCTAACTACGGCCCTAAATATATCAGTACCTGTATTGATATTGCTTTTTCGCTATAGAAATATCTTAAATTATCATCATTAATAGCTAATACTTCAATTAGAGTTTTTCAAAGGCAATAACATAAAGAAAAGCAATAAAAGAAGCAAGAGCAAATAGAAATGTAGCAGATGTAAGCTGGTAAATACCCTTTTTCTTTCCCTTTTTAGGTCCTTCTGACTCTGATGATCGAGGCTTCTTTTTGGCACTGGCTTCCAACCCATCTTCAGCCCTTGCAGATGATTTTCTTCTCGTCTTGGTATCCTTACTGGGGGTCTTCGATATGAAGAAGCTGCCATTTTGGGAGGAATTCTCTTGACTTCCTTCCTAGAATGAAAATGAGAACAAAGAAGACAAAAATGCATCATTAGGCATCATCAAAAATATGTTAGAACATGAATTGAGAAGTTGAACTTTACTTATTCTATTATTGTATTCATTTCTTTGTTGATTATATTACATTTCTGAAAACAGTCCCAGAGCTTTTCTTTGATATCTTGTATGATATACAGTCTAACCTCGTTATAACGAGGTCCGTGGGACCAGAGGAATTACCTCTTTATCTTGAAACCTTGTTATATCAGGGTCAAAATACAATAAAGTACAAAGAGATGGTACCAAGAAAATTACCTTGTTATAATGAGAGGTCATTATAATAGTGCTCTTTATAACGAGGTTTGATTTTATATCAATTACAAGTATCCATTATTTGCACCACTTTTGTGAAACAAAATATATTTAATACTGTGATAAAGACAGAAACACAAATTAAATTCAACATTGGAAAAACAAAATTAAAACTGAATGATGATCTGATCGCTAATTTACAATGTG